>CM029017.1:30742817-30950317 GCA_016801055.1 Panax notoginseng
AATTTCGTTGTGGGGTCCACCAATGATTGTGCCGTCGTACGAATATTCCCCGACCAAATGAATATTTTATGACAACTTGCATACTTTGCAAAATTTATAAATATTACTTACAACTATAACATTATATCAAATTCACACCTTATTATTCAAAATAATATTTAGAGAAAATTAAATCTTTATTCATAAAAGTTGGGGTCTTACAAAACTAACACAATGAAATAATAGGTTGAAACAAATGGTTGGGTGTTATTTCATACCGAGCTCAGAACAAAATAGAAATATACGTTGCCACATAAGCAAGTCAAATAATGTCACACGGGCAAGTCACACACATTGGACCGCGAATCCAATACATGTAAAATCGGAAGGCGTGTTTGACACAAACATCATCAATCCGCATAACAGAACAGAAAAACTAGGGTCGTATCATACGCCTCCCACAACAAAATACCAAATGGCCAACTCCCACCGGAGCACAAAACGGAGACCCCGCAGACTGATTACACCGCCACAGAAGGTGTCATGTCTCGGTGCTAAGAGGACATGTATGTGGTACCTCACAGGTGGTTATAGCTCAGGTTTACCCTGCGGTATATTCTAACAAAAAAATAATGTCACAACACATGCGACACAATATCAACACAAAGGGGTTCTAACGTGTATATGTTAAATTGAACGAATCATCAACACAAGTCTCTAAAAAATATGGGCAAAGGGTCAAAAATGCCTCTAATTTTTACCCCGATATCCCACTTGCACCCTAAACTAATTTTTTTTTTCCAAAAGTACCCTTAACGTTATATTTTTTGGGTCGCCCGTGCCCGTGCCTTTAACAGAAGACAAACTGGGTTAAAATGTGATGACGTGGCAGGCTTAAATATAAAACATATTCTAAATAAAACAATATATATCATTTAATCAAAACAAAAAAATACTAAAATTCAAAATAAAAAAAGCATAACATATTTACATCATTTAATCAAAATACTAAAATTCAAATTATTTTGTTAACTAATCAAAACAACTAATTAAATAAAATAAGTTGTATAACATATTTACATCATTTAATCAAAATACTAAAAATTCAAAACATAACATATTTACATCAAATACTAATCAAATCATAATTGATACTAAAAAAATTAAATTAAAAAATACTAAAAAAATCAAATAAAAAATATACTAAAATTCAAATTATTTTATTAATTAATCAAAACAACAATTGATACTAATTAGTATTTTAAAATACTAATTGATATAAAATACTAAAATCATAATACTAAATAATATTTTTAAATTACTAAAATATTAAAAATTGATATGATTTTAAAAATTGATAATACTCCAGTCTAAAAATTGATAATACTAAACTATTTTTAAATTGATATGATTTTAAAAATTACTAAAATAATCATAATACTCCAGTTTTGAATTTTAAAAATATTAAAAATTGATAATACTCCAATTTAAAAATTGATAATACTAAAATATTTTTAAATTGATATGATTTTAAAAATTAATATTAAAAATTACTAAAATAATCATAATACTCTAGTTTTGAATTTTAAAAATATTATTTAGTTTTGAATTTTAAAATAATCATAATACTCCAGTTTTAAAAATATTAATTGATATAAAATACTAATTGATATAAAATAACGTTAAAATATTAATTGATATAAAATATGAATTAGTATTAAATAACGTTAATATTTTTATATCTTTTAGTTTTAAATAACGTCATCAATTTATTAATATAAAATACTAATTAGTATTAAATAACGTTAATATTTGTATATCTTTTCGTATTTTATATCAATTAGTATTTTAAAATACTAATTAGTATCAATTGTTGTTTTAATTAATTAATAAAATAATTTGAATTTTAGTATTTTTTTTAAATTTTTTTTAATATTTTAGTGTTTTTTTAATTTGGTATTTTTTAGTATCAATTATGTTTTGATTAGTATTTGATGTAAATATGTTATGTTTTGAATTTTAGTATTTTGATTAAATGATGTAAATATGTTATACAACTTATTTTATTTAATTAGTTGTTTTGATGAGTTAACAAAATAATTTAAATTTTAGTATTTTGATTAAATGATGTAAATATGTTATGTTTTTTTTTAATTTTGAATTTTAGTATTTTTTGTTTTGAATAAATGATATATATATTATTTTATTTAGAATATATTTTATATTTAAGCATGTCACGTCATCACATTTTAATCCCGTGTGTCTTCTGTTAACTACAGGGGCACGGGCGACCCAAAAAATATAACGTTAAGGGTACTTTTGAAAAAAAATTTAGTTTAGGGTGCAAGTGGGACATCGGGATAAAAGTCGGGGGTATTTTTGACCCTTTGCCCCCAAAAAAATATACTATTATGTATATCAGTACTACAAAAATCAAAATAAATATTAAACATGATAAACGAGTTCAAAGAGTACAAGTTATGATTTTCTAAAGATCAAAATAAACTATCATATGAATTCCACTATGATCAAGGTATCGCGACAATATCCGAAATCAAAACGAGAAGCAAAATGAACAAACTAAAATTAAAGAGTATTGCTGAATGAGTACAGAATCCATACCTGGATTAAGCAATATAATACCCAGAAATTTAAATAAGATTACGCTAGTCTCCTTCAATCCGATCTAATAAAATAAAATAAAATTTTATTACAAATCTACCCATTAACAACATAATATTGTTAAATTTATTACCAAGTAAATTTTATAATTTTATCAACAAAATTAATTAGTTTAAATTAATACACATAACTTTCAATTTGATTCACTAATTTGGTTTATAAGCTTCATAGCCAAATACTTATTAAAATATAATATATATATATATATATATATATATATATATATATATATATAGTCTTTGTGACGTCCCCAAAATTAGGTTTACATCACCCATCTTGAGTCGCCAGATACATGGTACAGAATTCAAATACAACTTAATAATACAATTGTCGTGTATAATACGACAAAATATAAACTGTGAGTTTGAATATAAATATTGTCTACTAGAAAATATACAAACTCAAAAGGAGTCCTCATTACAATTATTATCATACTATTTCACAGAATAGTGAGGACTACTAATGCACCATCTAGGACCATCACTCTGTTCCCCGACTAGTCCCAGCTACGTTCTCATTTCTTGAAGAGAACAGTGAAAGAAAGGGTGAGCTCAACTAGCCCAGTAAGAAATATTATGACTAAGATAATGCAGAATAAACTATCATTAGTCTTCAACAGTGTTAAACTGATAAAATATAACAAACATTAAGTTTAACTGCAGCGGAACAACCAATCGATTAGAAGAGTCAAGTAGGGAATAAAATCTACTATCTTCTATGATTTAAAAGGTTTTTCATCACTTTTATCGCTGGGACTCAGCTTAATAAATAATTCACATCATCGAATCACCCCTGCACTACGGCCAAGGATATTCTTTAGTATCACGACCACGAATTATCCATGCACTACTGCTAAAGATAATCATGTTTTCATCAACGGTCCTTATCATGCCATAAAATAATTCATCTTTGCACTACGGCCAAAGAGAATCCATAGCCATAATCATACCAAAAACTGTCCATCAATGCACTACGGGTCAATGAGAACTTTTTCCACATCATTTGTAATATTACGGTCATGATTACACCGAATAATCCCTGGTCATAATCATACCAAGTCCATCTATGCACTATAGGCCATTGATGACTTTCAACAAAATATAAACATAAGGATGATGACAATGATATAAGAATTCAATAAAACAAGTTCAAGAATTAATTTATCTAGGAATTGATAATGTCCAAATTGTCAACATGATACTGCTTTGTAGAGTAAAATTTAAGAATGCTCAGAAGAATATTTCTATGAAAAGATACTGGATGAAGCGCAAATATCAAGGATATTCCACTAATTTCATGGAGTATAGAAGTCAAAGTTTTAACCAACTGAGTGTAATAAAGAATGGAATAACAAAAGAAATCACCATGCATGCGATAGATCGCACATGCAGGTTATTCCAACAGAATAATAAATAACGGAACCAGGCCCGGCGTAAAACGCACAGACATGATATTCCAACAGAATAATAAAGAATGGAACAAGGTCCGGCGTAAAACGCACAGACAGGATATTCCGACAGAATAATAAAGAATGAAACCAGGTCCGGCGTAAACGCACAGACAGGATATTCAGACAGAATAATAAATAATGGAACCAGGTCCAGCGTAAGCGCACAGACAGGATATTCCAACAGAATAATAAAGAATGAAACAACAGAAGAATTTCACCAAGTATAGGGTAGCCCGCATATACAGGTTATTCCAACAGAATAAGAAATAATGGAATAACAGATGTTCTCTTCATGAATACAAAAGAAATAATACCACTTACGAGCACAACAAATAATATCCCTTACCGTAAAAGAAACTTGATATCGGAGTAGTGAAGTAGCAGAATACTTTTCTTCTCTCTCTCTCTATAATTTTTTCTCTCTGGAGTTTCAGTGAATTCGTAAGAAAATAATGAAAGAATGAGCTTCTATTTATAGAAAAATGGACTGCATAGTAACTAACTCATGAACGGTCTAGATTGATTTATTTTAATCTGACGGTCCATATTTAAAGCAAAATCTTTTAAATAAAATATAATATATTCTATTTATAATCTAATAAAACGAAAAACTTTATAAAAAATTTTACTATGCAAATACTATGCAGGCACTATGCAAATACTATGCATAATAAAATATAATATATTCTAATTATTGTCTAATAAAACAGATAACTTTATAAAAGTATTCTGTTTTATATAAAAAGATTTTACTATTAACCTAATAAAACGAATAACTTTATAAAAGTATTCTGTTTTATATAAAAAGTTTTTCCTATTTTATTACATTAATAATACCAATAAAATAAAACTGAGTGACTTATCACGTAAGCCTCAATAATCAATACCGTATGCTACTATGCAACCACACGTATTACTGTACTTTTACTACCGAGTAGTTCAACAGTATTAACGGTAAAACTTTCGCCGTTATTTTCATAAAATATTTTTGTCGTTTTCTCAATCTGACAATAATTCCGTTGTGGGGTCCACCAATAATTGTGCCGTCGTACGAATATTCCCCAATAAAAATAATATTTCCCGACTAATCGAATATAATACAACAACTTGCATACTTTGTAAAATTTATAAATACTACCCACAAGTATAACATTATCTCAAATTCACACCATAATATTTTAAAAAATATTTCGAAAAATTAAATCTTTATTCATAAAATCTTGGGTTTCACAGTCTTATATCAGATATCAGGTAAACGTGAATCCAAAAGCTGGATAGTACGCCCCATTTTTCTACAGAGATCGATAGGAAAAATTAGGGTTTGAGCCAATACACCCTTTTTCTTGAATATTCTTCTTCCTTGGTGGATCACCTCTAGATGCTATACACTTGGGTGGCTAACATTGATCAAAGGAAGGAATCTACCCGGAGATTTAAGGAGATAGCGGAAAAGTATGAGTTGAACTCGTACCTGTGGAAGCTCATATCTACAAGGGTATGATTCCATAACTTTTTGTTCTTCGTTTTAATTAATAATATGCATAAAGGATGATCTAGGTATTTGGTTTGTGAAAAATTTTAAAATCTAATTTTATTTTGCTTCCGCTAATATATATATATATATATATATATATATATATATATATATCAATCAAATTATTAATCATCAAGTATGAATTGTATTATTTTATTCATTAAAACTTTACTCCTTTGTTAGTACTGTAGTCATGTATATAGTCTGCCATAGTCAGTCATGAGTAAATCAAATCAGTCGCTTGCTAAACAATTATATTCCCGAAAAGCAACAAAATAAAATGACAAACCTGATACAAAATTATCTCACAAATACAATCACAACAACTCTGTCTCAGTTTACAGCATTAAGCGACAGTTTGGCTCTTCTTTCTTTTCTCAATTTGTACAATGAAAATAAGATTATTTTTAATTATTTATTTACTTATTAACAGATTTATTTATTTTTCACAGTTATAATAGGATTTTACTCTCACACAAATATAAGTTAGACCCAATAAGTTTAAAAACCCAAATTAATGAAATTTCTTATTTATTATAGTTCACATAAATTAAATACAATTTGACCCAAATAAAAACAAAGTCCAATTAATATGTTTTAAAATAAAATAATTTTTATTATTCAATATTTATTTATTTTACCGGGTATTACACTTTAGCTTGTGTGACAAGGACAAGTGGTGAAAGTTTTCTTTGCCCGGGGTGAAAAGAGGAACTGTTGATTGAAATAATCATATAACCATTGGTGTTACAGTTGATGAAATCTTGGTGATGAATTTTTAAATTGGAGAAGATAGTAGACATTATGGTATATTTGATTTTTCTAATGGATTGCTCATTCCGCTGCAATTGTTTGTTGAAAACTTATGTTGTCTATCGTTTTCTAAATATCTGATTTTTCACTATTAATTAAAGGCTAAGAATAACTCATTCTTTGTTATCTTAGTCATGATATTATTTACTAGGCTATTTAAGCTTACCCTTTTGTTTCATAATTTCTTTCAGGAAATTAAATAAAAGTATAACGCTAGGGCTAGCATGGAGAACAGGGAAATGGAATGATGGTCCGAGTTAGTAGCTGTAGTAATCATAACCATGTTGCAAAATAGCATGACAATAATTGTAGTGAAAACGTAGTGTGTGTTGTCGTACTATACACGACATTGTTAGAAAAATTTATGTATGTTGTTTGTGTTTTGACGACTTAAATTGGGTGATATAGACCTAAATTTGGGGGCTTCACAGTATATCCAACTAGCAACATTTTCGATCTATCGACCATTGATACCGTATTAAAGGCTATGAAGCTTTAGGTTTAACAAATCAACGATCGCTTTAACTTCAAATTTGCAGTATTGAAGGCTATATATGGAGCTTCAGTTTCATAACAAATCAAATCAACTTTCACTTCTCAGTACATGTATCAATTTGTAAGTCCAGTTATTTTAGGGGTCAAATTATAAATTTAATAATATTTGATGTAATAAAAGTGTATTTATCCCATAATTTTAATGGTATAATGCATTCTTTTCTTAAACATATATTTGAGTTGAATTACTAGAAAAGATTCTGTGCATTTTTTTTATAGATATAAAGTTGATACTATTTATTGGATTCTAATTCTTTTTAAATCGTGTTTCCTAAAAAGGAGAATAGGAAATATTCTCCAATATAAATTACTAGTAATTGTCCATGCCTGAAGGCACGGAGTAACAAATAATTAAATTAAAATTTGAAAAATATTATATTACCTAAAGACTCTTTGCAACTTAAAATAACTTACAATTAGACATAACAATTATAATAATTTACCACACTGCTACAATAATTAATTTTCCTTTAAAAATAGATATACAAAAAAATCTAAACTTGTCTACAAAACTTGTAATCATCAATAACAATTATCATAATTCACCACACCATCACAATAATTATTAGTATTGTTATTATTATTGTTATTATTGTTGTTGTTGTTGTTGTTGTTGTTGTTGTTGTTATTATTATTATTATTATTTTTATTATTATTATTATTATTATTATTATTATTGTTATTATTAGTTTAATAATAATTATTATTATTACTATTATAATAATAGTAATTATTATTATTATTATTATTATTATTATTATTATTATTTTTATTATTATAATTAATATTATTATTATTATAGTAATTATTATTATTATTATTATTATTATTATTATTATTAGTATTATTATTATTATAGTAATTATTATTATTATAATTATTATTACTATTATAATATTATTATTATAATTATAATAAAAATTATTATTATTTTATTATTATAATTATATTTATTATTGTTATTATTATTATTGTTGTTGTTGTTGTTGTTGTTGTTGTTGTTTTATTATTATTATTTATTATTATTATTATTATTATTATTATTATTATTATTATTATTATTTTGAATTAAAATTAGAATTAATCTGAATATTTATTTATTATGAAGCTGAATAATTATTATAATTATTATAATAATAATAATTATTACTATTACTATTACTATTACTATTACTATTACTATTATTATTACTATTGCTATTACTATTACTATTACTATTATTATTATTATTATTTTTATTATTATTATTATTATTATTATTATTATTATTACTATTATAATAAGCATAATTATTATTATTAGTACTATTATTATAATTATTATTATTATTTGTTTGTGTGTGTGTGTAAAGAAGAGATGAGAAAGAAAGATTTTATGTGTGAACATGAGAGAGAGTAAGGTGTATGTGACAACCCCAAAATAGGTCCATTTCACCCGACCTATTCTGAGTCGCCAAATACATGGTACAGAAAATAACTACAACTTTATTACAACAATTGTCGTATAAAATACAACAACACATATACCGTGAGTTTGGATACAAAAATATACCAACTGTGACTTGTGTCACAACCGTAATGTGACAAATGTCCCATCAGTGGACAACACCTCACAGTGATACCTACATATAGGTATAGTCAAAAACTATTTTAGAAATTAGAATTTTTGGGAAGTGCTCAAGGAAACCTTCGTACATGGGAGGCCATGCTTCCAGGTTATGATAGATATCATATGTCCGCAGAATTATTCTTGGTTGACCTAATAGACCCTAAAGAAGATTACTATCATATTCTTTCCAATGGTGAGTCTTCTCTTGACATATCATTATCTCCACTATCTTTAATCGTGAATTATACTTCAAACAAACACCAAGATTATATAGGTAGTGCTCGTAAATATACTCAGCAAGTGAATGTACACAACTCTGTCTTATAATGACACGAGATTGTATGACATTAGACATCTTGTATGATAGTAGCAAAAAACCCTTCCAACATTGGGTTCGCCTCACCCTATTGGATTCATCAAATATAACTATTAAATGATGACCACTGATCTATTCTCCTGTTACTCCCGCTCGACCCAGCTACACTCGTATTACCTGAAAGAAATTTTAAAACAGAAGGGTGAGCACAACTAGCTCAATAAAAAATATAATGACTAAAGATAAATAAATTATCAATAGCCTTCAACAGTAATAAATCAGACATTTAAAACATATGGTAGATGAAAAAAAATTTCAACCATAGTTGCAGCGGAACGAGCAATCCATTAGAAGAGTCAAATAGACCATAAAGTCTATTATCTTCTCCACATTAAAAGTCCACCAACAATATTTTATCCATGTAACATTAATCAACAGTTCCTTTCCACAATTATATGAATAACTCATAATCATAATTGTAATTCTAAATTCCTCTTCGCATCCAAGACGAAGATAATTTTCATCACATGTCTTTACCTGAAACATCAAAGATCATAGTTATACCAAATCACAGTTTCTATTTATAATCATACTAATAATTTCATCTTTGCACTACGACCAAAGATATTCATCAACAGACCATTTTTGCACTACAGGCCAAAGATATTCAACAACAGGTCATCTTTGCACTACGGGCAAAAGATATTCATTAACAATTCATCTTTGCACTACAGGCCAAAGATATTCTTCAACAGTTCATATTTGCACTACAGGCCAAATATATTCATCAACAGTTCATATTTGCACTACAGACCAAATATATTCATCAACAGTTCATATTTGCACTACAGGCCAAATATATTAATATCTCAAAGAAATATATAATCATTTCAGAATTTATATAAACAATAATTATAACCATGTTGATCATTTCACCTTTGCACTTAAGCTAAAGATATTCAATTATAAATTCATTGGTTATAATCATACCAGTCAACAATTCAACTTTGTACTATGGCTAAAGGGAACCCATAGTCATGATCATACCAAAAATCTACCCATCTTTACACTCAATTCAAATAGAAATATTATCATTAGGATTATAAAAATGTTATATATAATAGTAAAATCAATATAATCAAAACATCTAGATTTAATCTCAAGAGTAATATTCATAAATCAATTATAATTTGGTTAGAAAAAAAAACCAATTTTGTCATGAATATTAACTCGTGAATAGTAACCCATGAATAGTAACTTCGTCAATAGTAACTCATGAATAGTAAACCCGATACAAAAATATAGAAATTTCACAATAAAATTCATACCAATATTTCGGTATAATGATATTGAAATAACATTTCTTAAACTTATAAACAATTTATTTTAATTGTTTACAATTTACTAAATATTGCATTTAATCATCCTAAAATACTAAACTCATAAGATTTCATCACCAATAACCAAAACTCTCATCAAAAATCTGCATATATCTCATATAGGATTCTCAAGCCATAAAATCCTATTTTTCAATTTTTTTTTACTTCGCATAACATATTTAATTCATTTACTCATAACTAGTCTATTTTCATGAAAAATACAAAATCAGTCCCAAAAATATTTCTTTTCTGGGATTTAGCAAAATATAGTCCCATATTGAACATATATTTTTCCCGAAATTTTTAAAAATCATTTACTATTTTTCATATGGCCAAAACAGCCGAATATTTAGATATTTATCAAAAATTGTACTTTTATCCAAAAATTCCAAAATTTACAGAGTATACTTCTATCATATACATGTACTCCCAATAAAAATTTCACCAATTTTGGAGTTAACCACAAGGAGTTATAAGCGGTTACTTTTAAAATAGTATTTTCTCATAAAATTCACAACTCTTAATCTATACATCCAAAAATCACTATTTTTGGACACAATCAAGAAAACTCATCAAATTATCATTTCAAATTTTTCCAGAATTTTTGAAGATCAAAAAAATTACGAAACTGAAAAACATAATAACCCTTAAAATCTCTTACTATCCCTTACCTCAAAAGAGCAGCACTTCTGACTGGATATCGGATATGAAGATGAAGGAAACTTGCACTGATGAATAGCAACTCACCAAGTATCTAAATACTCAAAAAATACACTCGATAATCTAGAGAGAAAAAGAGAGAAAACTTATGAATTTTGGTATGATTTTCAATTCTAACATAGTCCTCTATTTATAGGAAAATGTTAGCACGCCGAAGCAGACTTGACCTGCTACCTGATGACTTTACCTGCAACTATTCCACCCACCAAAAATCAGTCATCTTTCCCAACAACCAAAAGTGGGGCCCACCCATTTCTAAAATTTTCCACCAAAATTATTTATAAACCTAATTTTCGAATCAGTCACCTCTTAAAATTCATAAGAAATCATTCGTTCATTTTTAACGGTTCAAAATTTGTGAACATATACTCAACTTATATATGTATTACATATCTAAAAATCACAATGATCTAACGGTCAGATTAAAAATTATAACTCACACAATAAAGCTGTAAGAACATTGATTTGATCTTTTAATACCTCTAATCCGACAAAATACTGTTAAAATACCTCAACATTAATTCCTTCATTTATAACCACATAAATAAATCCATCATTTATATCCACATCAAATAAATATTTTATTATCATATAGATCAATAATTAATTATTCACAAATAATATTACAGAATCACAATAATGACAACCAGACAGTTCCCAGGAAAGAGGGGCTTTCCGATAAGAATTTTTCCTTACTGGCACGCAATTAGGTGACCAAACATTTCCTTGACATAACTTTCTAGATATTGCCAATAATGCTATCTAATAATATTATTCAAATAATATGAATTATTGATCTGATAATGGAGATACTGTGCAGTGACAATTATTGAAATAACAATAATATAAAATATCAACGCAGCAATTATTGATTCAATAAAATAAAATATTGAACAGAAATTACTGTAACAATTATTGAGTAGTGCCTTCTCACGTAAGAATTAATAATTGAAAAAAATACTGTGCAATACCGTGTGCTACTGTGCAACTACGCGTATTACTGTATTTTAACCACCAGGTATTCCAACAGTGTTAACGGTAATAACTACGCCATTATTTATAAAAATTCAAATTTGTCGTTTTCTTCATCCGATAGTTATTCTGTTATGGGGCCCACAAATGGCTGCGCCGTCGTACGAATATTCCCCGACAGAAAGAATATTCCACGACTAAACGAATATTCCCCGACAACAATGAATATTTTATAACCACTTGCGTATTTTGAATTTTTTTTTTCATATATCACCCTTAACTTTAACTTTTATCAATTTAACCATTTACTGAATAGTAATTATAAGAAAAATTGAATACTTTTATTTCATAAAATTCAGGGTCTTACAGTGTAGGGGTGTATTTGATTTGGGCGGGAAGAAATATGAGTCTTTAGATTAAGTTGGAAGTATTAAGCAAAGCCGGTCCTGGGTTTTCTAAAGCACAGGGTAAAAAATTTCAAGTGTGCCCCTTTTATAAAAATTAAATAAAAAAATAAAAAAATTATCAACTAATTATTTTTATTAAAATTATAAGAATTTATAAAAGATAAGGAAGAATACTTTAATAAAATGTTATCGAAGCAAAGAATCATCACATGTATCTATAAAATAAAAATATCAATGAAATCGGTAAAACTAATGAAATACCCACAGTAGTTGGCAAGTTTTACTGATTACACCATTAAACTTTTAATTTTTTAAATTACCTCATTAAACTAATTAAAAATGATTATTTTAAATATTTTTAAAAATTATTATTATTTTCAGTAGAAAATATTAGAAACTTTAATTTTTTTTTCCCATAAAATGAGTAAAGTTTCATAAAATATAGATTTAAAAAAATTAAAGTTTTATGAAACCTTACTGATTTTAAAAAAAAAAATCTTTTTTTTTCCTTTTGAAAATAAAGTTTATTTTTTTGAATCTATGTTTTATAAATTTTACTCATTTTTTTTTTTAAATATGAAGACTTTTCCAATTTTTTTTCTTGAAAATAATATTTATTTATAAAAATTATTAATTTTTTTTTGAAAAAATTGAATTAGTTTTTTATTTATCTTTTACTGTTTTTTTTATTTTAATTTCTATTTTTAGTTTTTTTAAAAAAAATTCTAATATTAAGAATGGGTCATTCTGTTAAAAAATTAAGTAAACATTAATTTAATTTAAAATCACTTTAATTTTTTTGAATCTATATTTTATAAAACTCTACTCATTTTATGAAGAAAAAAAAGTTTCTAATATTTTTTACTTAAAATAATAATTATTTTTAAAAATATTTAAAATAATTATTTTTAATTAGTTTGATGGGGTAATTTGAAAAATTAAAAGTTCAATGGTGTAATCAGTAAAATGTGCCAACTACAGTGGGTTATTCATTAGTTTTGTAGATAAAAAATTAACGTTCGTTTATTTTTTTTTAACGGAATGACCCAATTTCAAAATAATAATTAGTTTAGTGGTGTAATTTGAAAAATTAAAAGTTCAATGGTGTAATCACTAAAACCTACCAACTACAGTGATTATTTCTTTAGTTTTGCCCAATAAAATCTAAACCACAAAACATCATTTAAAATGTCTTCTTGTTGCACTTTTAGATTCAAAATCATCAATTATACTATCATATTTAATATTTTTTAACATATCATTTTTAATGTATAATATCGCTAATTTTTTTATTATTTTTTTATACACATAAATACATAAGTTTATAAAAAAAATTGGGCCCTTCTCAACTATGGGCCCTGGGCAGTTGCCTTGGTGGCCCTTGCCCAGGGCCGGCTCTGGTATTAGGTTAGAATGAATCTAAACCGTCCTTGTGCTTTGTCAAATGAAAAATTTTAAATGGGTTTTGTTTTATTATATTTCACCTAAAATGCAACTGATCATCCACCAACAAATTAAACAATTGAAGTTTCATGTACATGCATGGTCACAACTTCAAGTAAGTGAAGACCAAAAAATAAAAATATTGGATCAATACCAACTTAATTCATATCAGTTTCTAATGTATACACTTCTTTCATAACTAACTTAATTCATATCAGTTTTTTAATTAAAAAAAATTATAGTTAACTCATTTGTGCAATACCTATGTTAGAAGTTACATATATTATGTGATAATTAAGCAGAAACCAATATTACTAAACCACAATTTTTAGCAAATACTAAGAAAATGCAAGTTAAAACTAAAAAAGAAAAAAGAAAAAAAGGAAAAATATTTAAACCTCTCTGTCATAAACATTGCCTTCTAGGATCTCTCACCTTAATCTTCCAATGCTCATCAGGAAAACTAGCATTCTTAGCCCTCCCCCTAAACTTTCTCAGCCTCTCATCCATGCGCTTTGTCAACGCACAATACGGCTTCAACTTCTCCGGCATGGCCTCATAAACTTGCCACCATTTCCGGTGAGCCGAATCGCTAGCAAAAGGGTGATGATCCAGCATATCCCAATTACAATCATAATCTTTATAACACATCCAAGGCTTCAACCCCAAGTAATGAATCGCATAAACATTCTCCGGCATCTCATGCTCCGGATTTAATTCACTATCCACAACCACCTTTAGATGATTTACATTCGAGTGCCATCTATGCCACCACGTAAAAACCTCGTTAAGAAAACCCTGATCGCCTCCATTATATGAAGCAAAAGTCAACCTTTTCTCCATTAGGGTTTCGAACATGCATTTTGACGGCTCGACTAGCATAACGCCAGAGTTGAACAGGAATTTATCGTTCCAAGAAGCGGATAATTGTGGATAAAAGAAGAAAATGTCCATATTAATGAGAACTATGAGATCCGCATCGATAAATATGACTTTGTCGTATTCTGTCAGTTGCCATATTCTGAGCTTGCTGTAGTTCCACTCGTTGTAGGCGCCTTTTTCTGCATGGGGGCTTTTTATGCGTTCGATGCGCTTGATCTTCCATCCGGCGGCTTTGAGGCCTCGTACGGACTTTTTCGAGATGGAGTCATCTGCAAGTAAAACTAGGTCTTTTGTGGAGTTTGTTTGGAGGATGCTTTGAGCTAAAGCTATTGCTCCACAAACATAGGTTTGTGAAGAGTGAAGGACAGTCACATAGGCTTCTTTTTGCTTGTGGAGTAAAGTGTTTGGTTTTGATCTAAAGGGCATTCTTCTCCATTGTTCTTTACCTGTATCAACCCGGAAAATAATATTAGTTGGGTGAAGATTGTTGAGTTGACAAGGAATTGTGGATATATATATATATATATATATATATATATATATATATATATATACACATTAAATTCTATGATTTATATATTTTGACATTCTTATCATGTTTGTTTGTTTGTAAAAAACATTTTTATGATTAAATTATTTATCTTAATTTAACACTATTTTAGACTATTTTATCCCATGACGGGGATTAAGTTACCTACGGTCAACCAATTAAATTGTTTAATACTACTTCCATTTCAATAATATAAAATTATTATTAATTTTTAAAAATCAACTTAAGGCACGTTCAATCTCAAAATTAATATAAATTTTTTTAATATTAATAAATTGAATAATGAAATTTGTAAACTATTTAAAAGTATTACTCAGTGTATATGATTTTTTATTTTATATTTATTTTTTAATGAATATATCATCTCTATTTTTAAGTTTGAAAATATTCAAAATTAATTTTCAAAAGTCAATAATAATCAAATAATTTAAAACCGACACAGTACAAATTGGCTAGAGATAAAGTTGGCATCAAGTAGTAATTAAGTAAAAGAGATTGGTTCACTTAAAATGTGACCAACCATGCATTATGGTAACAATTATCTATATATATATAAACTTAAATACCTAATGCCAAACCTATGATCTTTCTAACTGTTATTAACCTTTCTTTTGACAACATGAGCTGCATGAATTCAAAACGACAACTCATGAGCCGCATTTATTACTAGCTATCACGAAATCATTTGCAAGCAAGGGTCAAAATTTTGTTTCAGTCTATTGTTTTGATCGGCTTAAATATAGAAATGTGAAGGTTTGTAGTATTCTGACCAGTTTTTTTTTTATAATTTTTTTTTTGGTATCATTAAAGCATTTTATCATTGAAAATTGATATTTTCACAATATTTTTTGGTATTTTCACATGAAAAGTGTTACTATAAATGTATAGCGACGGTAAAAACCGTCGTTATAAAATCTATAGCAATGATTTTCACGTAAAATATTATAATCTGTTGTATATATAAGCACAAAATGAAATATTTTTTTTGTTCCTTCAACCATAATTTTTGGAAGACATTTTTTATAATGATTCAGTCTAATTAATTAAAATATTATGAAAATGTTCTATTTTGGCATTTAAACCAAAATAAATGGAGAAACGTTTCCATCATTCATTTTACTTCGAAACTCTTTCCATCTATAGTGTTACCATCATAATTATCTTCTTAATTAAAAGTACAAAAAGAATCACACACAAAAATACTTATTCTTTTTTATCGAAAATTATTTTTATAATTATCTAAACTAATTAAATAAAATACGAAAAAGAATGTTGTTTTGGCATTCAATTCGAAAAAATCAGAGGAATGATTTATCATTCAATAAACTTTTAAACTCTTTCCATCCATAATTCAACTATCATAATTATCTCTTATCATCATCTCTTATTTTTAGTGATGACCGACTGATTTGGATAGTATTTGGTGCAAGCATAAAGCTTCGGCCAGCTGAAAGAAGAAAAACACCAAAAACTCAAATGCAACCCTTTCTTTATATTTTGTACGGAAAATAGTTGTATCTATCTTCTTGTCTGTCCGGACAGATAAAATAGAAAAAAGTTGTATTCGTACTATTATAATTTGCTTCCTAATTGGCCTAAACTTTTTCTCTCTCATATGTAATAAGTAACAGAATGGCAATTGTTCTAAACTGTTAAAAGACTGTAAATTAAGAAAAACATGCACAAGCGGAAAATTGACCTGATTCTGCAATTGGAGGTGCAATCCGGCACGAACCAACCGGCATGACCACCTTCTGTTCCATCCTTCTCAAATCAGTCTTATAAACCAAAACATCCCTTTCATTATACACCAAATCATCACACCTAAAAATTTCCCACATGGGCCCACACGGCCCAATAAACACAACGTAAACCGTCCGATCACCCTGATGAAAATCCTTCCATCCATTCCAAACAACCAAATTAGCCACCACCAAGTTCACTTGTAACCTAACCACATCTCTTACACCTTCCCCTTTCGCGGCCTTCCCACACGGCACCTCCGCGACCACCACGTCCAGTTCCCTGTAATTCTCGGGCCCTGGCATCGGGATTTCCGGGCAGTTTTGCCGACCGAATCTCTCATCTTCATCAATCCAATTGGGGAAAAAATCTTCCCATTTTAGGTCATTTGGTACATGATGAAATTGTACCGCGACCGTCTCAGTTAATGCATGATCAAAATTAGTGACAGTTTTGTTAGTGTTGACTAATCCAATCTTGACATTTTTTTTCTCCTTCAAATTTTTTGAGACAAATTCAAACCATTTTGGTATTTTTCCGGCAGTTTGCTCCGGCGGCGGCTCCAGTTGAAGGAAACTCACGGCGGTTTGATTAGTCGTGAGGTGTAGAGAAATGGTGAGGAGTAGAATGAATAGTGAGAAAAACATGAAGGAGATATTAAGGGATGATGCTCTAATTAGAGCCATTTCTGTTTTTCAGCTATTGTTGTTTTTCTTCCTTTATCTCCTTGAGGAATTTTCATGGTATTTATAAGTTACCAAGTTTAGTGCATGCCAAGGTGTTCATGACTAAAAAAATGGACTAAATTTCAATTTGCACCACAAACTTTTCTCCAAAAGTCGATTTGCACTCTATTTTTTTTTCGACAATTAAATACATATATCCTAAATTAAATCCTAGACAATTAAATGCACACTTCGCTCCAGCCAAATCTTCACCGGAAGTTTGATGACATCATAGAGTCAGGGGTATTATAGTCATATCACCTTAATTTTTTAACGGTTATTTTATTTTCGTACGCTTGAGAGCTTGAGATGAAAAGTGTGTCCTAACAAACCCTAATTACCAAATCAATCGTGCTAAACTTCACTACAATGAAATTTGAGAGGTAAGTCGTGATTGTTCTTACTTCCTTCTTCATCATCTCCACAAATTGATTGCTTTTCACAAGTAAGATGAGTCGATCATGTCAATTTCTTAGAGATAGAGCTGATCATGATGCATATGCACCGATGGAGGGCCCTGATTATGGTAAGTCTGGTAATTTGACATTAATCTCTCTTTTTTATTGTTAATGAGTTTGAAGTAGACTTGGCAAGTTAGGTTGAAAATCATATGGTTAACAAAAACCACTTGGTTGATTAACTAATTTTTAGGTTATGAATTGGTTCGGTTTTGAATCCATATTATTAATTACAAATATGGGTTAGAACTAGATTTGACCCATATTCTATAATACTGTTAGATTAATGCTTCGAAATATGAAAATTTTAACCTATTTATGTAGATACAACACACTTGTGAATTCAGTATATTTACTTTCACTATGGACATAGCTTCATCAACACTTTATCTAAGATAATTAAACCACCCCCACACGCCCCCCTCAAAAAAATAATATTTATTGATTATGTATACACCCCCATCCCGCCAACCCCCCTCCCCCCAAAAAAAAATAATTTATTGGTTATGTATACACCCTCACTCCCAAAAAAATATTTATTGATTATGTATATACCCCCACCCGCCCCACCGACCCCGCGCCCCCCCCCCCTTCCCCCTGCCCCCCTCACCTCCCAAGAAATAATATTTATTGATTATGTATACACCGGCCCTAGCTCGCACCCTCCCCCACCCCACCCCCACCCCCCACCCCCCACCCCCATACAAATCATATTAAAAATAGATAATATGGTTTTAGTTCTTATTTGGACACATAACCATTTTATGTAAACCAAAATCAAACCCATATTTTGCCAAGTCTAGTTTGAAGTAAACAATATAAGTTTTTCCTTATGTATCTCTTATTTTGTGTGTTAAAAGGAATGTGAGTTTTTTTTTTTGGGTAGTTTTTATTAACTGAGAATATGGTGATATATTCTATTTTCCTATATAATGTGTGATTGTGTTTATTAAATTTTCATATGCGGTGGATTATGAGTATTTCACGGTTAAATACTTCCATGGTGTACGTAATAAAGTATTAAAATTGTTTATACAATTATTTACTTACAACTCCAAATCATGCAAATAGCAACTGCACTGTATTTCACTATCAAATAAAAACAGAAAGATATTGGTTTGAGATAAAGGCAATTAAAACACATGCATGCAGTTAAAGGTTTAGCCTTAATTAGGTAGAATGCAAAAAGGAACACTTTGTAGTTATTTCCTAATTGTTTTTCATCTGCATTTCCCACCTAAATTCATGACAGTTGACTCCTTTTCTGATTCTAAGACACGCCCGTTTGCGCTATTTTACTTCGACTGAAATTATTAGGAACAAAAAGACATACAGTAGAACCTAAAATTTTATTAATTTAGAGAGTTATTAGTATCATATTTATTAAATTAATGTAATAATAAAATTCATTGTAAGTGATACTAATTATTTTTAATAATTAAATAATGTTTATTGTATCCACTTTTCAAATTACATTCATATTTTATTTCAAAAAAAAACTATATTCACATTAAGTTTAATTAATTTGTTTATATAAGTTCATTGTACTAGAATTTAATACATTCCATGTATGATGATAAAGAGAACTATAAACATCAACAAAAAAATTTCAAATCATACTCAACAATGGCTTCTCATCTAAAAGGTGTCAAAAATCCACCATGACAGATCAAATACGCAAGGAATTATGAGAGTATAAGAATGATCACCCTACATGTACTCAGAAAGATTTACAACAGTGGCTTGATGAATCATATTTTACAAGATTACCCTAGATATATTTGTAATTTAAATGAATTATTAATTTATGATTTTGATGGGACCATATATTTATATAAGGGTCTTTTTAAAAATTATTATTTTATTATTTTATCAAAATTATTAATTTATCCAATCCCAAGTCGGGATTGGAAAAAATATTATTTTAAAGAGATTATTAATTTATTGAGTATTAATTTATAAATGTTTTATTGTATATATTAATGATGTAAATTTGTTTCATGTTTGCCCTTAAAAATAATGTGTTTATTTATAAGTTTTAAAAAGAAGAAATTAAAGAGAACTATAAAAATTAGGTAGATGAACTCAAAAAAAAATGTTGGTTAGTATTTTTTAGGAGAGAAAAGGAAAGTGAATGAGAGAAATTTAGAAACATATTTCCTCACAAAAAGTTCCTCCAAAAGTTTAGAAATGTTAGGGAAGATATTGATAGATAAATATAAGAAGTGAAAAGGGGATATACTTAGAGAGTATCTGAACTAGAATACAATAACATTTACACATAATCCTCAAGGTCGATAACCTTAACTTAATACACATATTCATATACTACAGGACTTACAATGTTATTTGCCTTCGATACTATTTACAATTTTAACTGTACAATAATTCATTCCTGTAACTTGTCTTTGCCTTTGCCTGTGTCCAAAGTATTCGTCCTAATCTGAAATGTTAATCATGATATAGCAAGGGTGAGCAACAAGTTTACCCATCAAATTTAAGATCAAAGAAAGATATATCATAATTGAAAAGAATAAAAGCCGACAACTTTCAACAATATAATAATTGTGAAAGAACATGAATCAATTTTCATAACTAAATGACCGAGTAAATAATAATGAATGACCAACAATGAACATGAACAAATATAACTGGACCAAATGGTAATGAAGGTAATAAGTCTTTCATACCTGATGAACATATACAACATGCACAACGTGCGAATCAACAAATCATAGATGTGATATAATCAGCAATGATTAACCACGAACATACTTTATAATAACAACTTAAGTTCGAGTTAGGAAACTTGCACAATAAAAGTATAGGAGTATAAGAATTTGTCTGCACCGTCGATCTTCCAATATTGATAATATCGATCTTCCAATTAGAATAATATCATCACACATACTAATGTTAATTACAATCATTATACACTTAAACACTTATCACATAATCAAATATTATATTACTCCTTAAAACATCATTATTATTATCGTCCTTTGATAATTCTTTAATCACTATATCATATACATTATGATTTAACACTTTAATCTTTTATATTATAAGTTCTTCTTTAAATCTAATAAGTCAAATACCAATCCAGTAATCTGGATTATCCAAACATACCAATCCAGCAACCCAGATTGCAATCCAACAAACTGGATTCCAATTCCAGCAACCAGATTGCAATCCAGCAAGCTGGATTCAACAGTCCTTCAATCCAGAAAGTTGGATTCATTATCCTTTTCACGAAGATACCAAATCAACTTATTATTTTTCTATCCTTTGTCCAAACATATATACATATATTTCATACACAAAAAGTATTTTTCCATAACTTTCAACTTCCTTTAGTATTTTTCAAAAATCATTTTTAGTTTGTAGCTTAAGAAATTAGTCCTATCATGCTCAACTCCAGAAATTTCCATCTCTTGAAACAATCATATACGTGTTAACGTGAGCCTCCAGTTTAAATTTCGTGGTCATCGGAGTTATAGAACTCCGGTTATAGTCGTTTTTGTCGAAAAATCGCAAAAATTGAAATGATCATAACTTGGTCATTTTAAGTTAGAATGAGCTCATTTTTGGACAGGAGCTACCTTATATCATATATTGTCATGTCCAAAATGGCCGGAATTTATTTCACAAATTAAGTTGCCGAAATAGACCTTGCAAAATCTGGAACAGTAGCTTTTTGGAAAAAATGACTTTTTCGTACTTTGCTAAAAATAGTCCTTACGGAAATCTACAACTCTTTTTTTAGTGATTCCACTTGGAGATGTTAGAAAACTCATCATATTATCATCCCAAATTTTTTCAGAATTTTTGAATGTCAGAAAAATGATGAAACTACCCCTATTACTGACTGGACCAAAACAGTCTGTTTTCCATTTTAACAACTAAACTATTTTTGCTAAAACAGCCACTACGGCTTGTGTACTCAACATTTTTGAGTGCTACCACTTGAGTTTAGTAGTTTACTTACATATCTAGCACCTCTCTTTGACGGATCGTAAAAAAAAGGTGTAGATCAAAAACGCTGGAAATTCAAAGTACATAAAAATTTATGGTTTATAAATTACAAAATTACTTTTCTTTTCTTTTGATTTCCAAACAAATCAACACCCAATATGGATATATCTAAACATAAAACACTTATTAACATGTAAATCTAGAGTTTTAAAGTTTAGAAACATAAATTCAAGTTTTGATTTAGTATACTCCAACTAAAATATATAAATTAGTTTAAGATTATACATTTTGGATATTTCCTCCTCTTTCCTTTCATGGCCACTCTTCTATCTTTTCTTCTTCCTCCCATGGAGCTACCACCCCTCATCTCCATCCTCCACCATGGCTGTCGCCCCACCTCTCTCTCTCTCTTTAGTCTCTTATGTTAGTAACTAAGAGATGAAAGAGAAATGAATTTTAGAAGTTAGTAAAATATGTTTTATTTGTTATTAGTAAAAATGTATAGATATACAATGTGTATATCTATAATACATCCCCCAACTTCTCTTGCTTTCTCTCTCTCAATAATCATCACTTAGATAGGTCAAAGATTATTAAGTAAAGTGGCCCCTTAAACAATTGGACACCTAACTTAATTTGGTGGGATATCTTTTACAAAATTGTGGCTTAAAAATGATGACACGCTAAACATCCGGCCACTTGGCCTTTATTTCCCCCACATTTTTGTTAGGTTTGTAATATTCATGAACGCAATCAAATTGCACAAATTAAGCGGAAGCGAGAAAAAATAGAGTTTTAAAATTTTACAAACCATATACCCGGATCATCCTTTATGCACAATTATTAATTAAACGAAAAATAAAGGACGAGAATCATACCCTTGAAGATCCGAGCTTCCTCAGGTACAAGTTCACCTCCAAATCCTTTTCGTGTTCAACTTGAATCCACCGGGTTGGGTTCCTTCCTTTGATCAACGTTAGTCACCCAAGTATTTGGCCTCTAGAAGTGATCCACCAAGAAAGAATAAAGATTCAAGAAGATGAGTATTTGGCAAAATCCTAGTTTTTCTATCTCTCATAAAAAAAGAACGTACTCTCCAACTATTGAATTTTTGTATGTTGTGAAAAAGCCAACAACATCTTTCACTCATAATAAGACTGCACTTATTTATAGATGTAAGCAACCCTACTTAACAATTAAGGAATTAGGCTTTATTTTAATTAATTAAACTCCTTTAATTAATTAGGCTCCTAATCTTATTAAGAATAATTAATTAAACTTTTAATTAATTAGGCTCCTAATCTTATTAGGAATAAATGAGAGTATTTTTATTAATTAATTTCCAAACTCCTTTAAGAATTAAATAATAATAATAATAAGACTCCTCTTATTAATTTATATTTAATATTTCTAAAATATTAAATAATATATATTAAGCTATTTAATTTATTCTATCACCATAGATTAAATTAAATATACTTAACTTATTATTACGATTATGCCATTAACTAGACCTGACAAAGATGGCCCAGGCCCGCGGGTCGGGCCGACCCGCCCGCCACGAGCTGGGCTTTGGGCTATATTTTTTTAGCCCACTAAAATCTGGGCCTTTTTGGCCCGGCCCGTGGCCCGCGACTCTTTTTTTTTATATATAACAAAATGTTGCTACTTGTGGGTTATGAGACTTAAACACAAGACTTGTAAGTAAATAAATAAGAGTTCAAACCAACTGAGCTACAACAACTGTTTATTTTTAATGCAATCTTCAATATAAAAATATATTTTTATACAAAAATATCATACGCTAATACGGTATTTAACTATTATAGTTGTAGTAAATAATAATTGTAGTTTAAAATTTCTTAATTGATGTGGCTGTTAATAAGTCCCATAAAACAAGCTAATTGATTAAATAATGAGATATTGGGTAATGCCTAAAATCATGTCATGCAAATCTTCTGAAAATCAATTCAAAGTGTAAATTTTGAAAATTAATTAGATATCTCTCGGAACAATATTTGTGGAGTCATGAATGCATTTTTAAAAGTTAAATAAATTATATTAATTTTAATGTATAATTTTAAAAAATCAAATTTGATTATATACTTTGAAAGTAATTTATAATACTATTAAAATTTTAATTGATATGTAGTTAATGTACGTAATTAGAATTATTGTTTATTATAAATTATTTTATTATTTTTAATATTTATTATTATTACTATTTTTGGTGTATTAAGATTTTGTAAAAAAAATAGAGGAAGAAGCCCACGGGCTGACTCGGCCCGGCCCAACCCTGGCCACGGGCCTCACTTTAGCAGCCCGCCAAAACCCGGGCCATTTTGGGTCGGCCCGCCCGGCCCATTTGCCATCTCTACCATTAACTTTTTAAATAATTATTCTTCCTTTTATGGTGTGACCCTTTAGGTTCTCCATATTACACCGGTTGTGAATAAATCAATTAGAACAATTCTAATCTTATTTAAATAAATAAATTAAACTATTAATTTTTTTAAATAAATAATATTTATTCTACAATAGGGATAAGCCTCCTTAGCGATCAACGACTTTCTAGATAATATAGATTTTAACATTAATCATAAAAGAACCTTTGAGTAAATAGTTACCGTACAATTCAATCCTTCCACCATACAATGTCTCAATTAAATATAAGACGTGGAATTACTGTCAAATCTTATTTTATTTAATTATATGTATTTCGACTCTTAAATGCACAACACCAAATAATACAAATTAAAAACTCCTTTCTAATTTCATTCTGCCTTGGCCAAGGACTACTGGGTTGTCATTTATCGAATCACATAGGACATTTTTTTTTCTTTTACTAGAAGCGGTAGATTCTTTATTGATCATACATTATCTCCATGTATTACTTATTATACCCAAGAATACCCTTTGATATACCCTAAGGGTATTAAGGAATAAGTCAAAGTATAACTCATCATACATAAGATACTATGATGATCTCAAGTCCAATGATCATTTGTACTACTATCACTACAGGAATTCCTATTGACAGGCAAGTAAAACTCCATTAGGTATTCCATAGCGAGCCACGTTTAGTGAACTTATTCTCTAATAAGCACCTACATACTTGCTTTAGTGTCTCCACACAAATGATCATGAGATCAATCATTGTGACGCCCCCAAAATAGGTATACATCACCCATTCTGAGTTGCCAAATACATGGTACAGAAACAAATACAACTTCAGTAATACAATTGTCGTGCAGAATACGACAACACATATACTGTGAGCTTGAATACAAATATTGGCTACTAGAGAGTATACAAACTCAAAAGGAGTCTTCATTACAATTATCACACTATTTCACAGAATAGTGAGGACTAATAATGCAACCATCTAGACTGTCAATCTATTCTCCGACTAGTCCCAGCTATATTCTCATTTCCTGAAGAGAACAGTGAAAAAAAGGGTGAGCTCAACTAGCCCAGTAAGAAATATTATGACTAAGATAATGTACAACAAATTATCATTAGTCTTCAACAGTGAAAAATTTGATAAAATATAATAGACAACAAGTTTTAGATCAACAACTGCAGCGGAAAAAATAATTCATTAGAAGAGTCAAGTTGTGACGAACGAGATTTTGTAATTAATTTCTAATATTTATTGAATTAAATAAATAATTTTTGATGATTTAATTATTGGATTAAATAATTAATTGATGCAGTTATGGTAGATTAATTTAATTATATGTGTTATATTTATTAAATTAATATGGAGAATTTTATTATTTGAAGTATGTGAGCTTATTGTATTAAAAGTAATATTTAATAAGCCATGTTACTTAATTAATATAATTATTAATTAGAGAGTTAATGATTTGACATTATTAATTAATGAGAAAATTAATTATATGATTATGTGAATTTATGAGAGATTATTATATGTTATTTAATTAATTTAAATAAGATATTTGAATTGGGTGTGACAAGAATTAAACTATATGATAAAGCTTTATTAAATTAAATGGTTTTTAAAATCTATTCTATCTAACCAAACGGAGCCTTAATAGGAGTTATGGGCAGTTAACCCATGTTGGGTAGCTGACCATAGTACGCGTCAATTGCTTGATTAATATATGTATTCTCCTTCCTTTTCATTATCTGGCTAAGTCTGGCATATAACAGAGAGGAAAAAGAGAGATAGTCTGAGAAATTGATTTAGGGAGTTTGAGAATTGTTGAGGAATACTTTAATTCATCTCCTATTACTTTATCTACGCTTGGGTAATCTCTTTAACCCAATTTTTTTTACGTCATTTAAAGTTTCCATGAATATGACTCCTAAGTCTTCTGTAAAGTCTCTGTAATTGAAATTGTGAGAGTTATGTGCATATATGTGTAAGATGTCGTTTTAATGTGTTTTAATATGTATTATATATAATTCCTTATCATCAGTTCATAATTTTATGTCGTTAATCTGATGACTTGCCATTTCAAAAATATACAGAGTTTGGGTTTTTGGCCTTACGGCCTTATACGTGATTTTAGTATGTCAAACATAAATGTTTTCGTAGATTTTACACTCGTATATTATTGTGCATGTTAATACGAAGAGACCAAACTTTAAATGAACGGATTTGGCTTTATAATGAATCTGTGGCGTTGAATTTTAGGAATTTATGTTAAAAACTTCACGAACATCAAGAACAGAGGAAAATTTTATGTTTTAATTCTGTGATTATATGTTTTAATGGGTTAAAATAACTTTATAGATGTTGTATTATGATTATACATGAATTATAACATGTGGGTATGTCTAAATTCGTGTAGTAATAAATTAAATTGGAGTTTTTGGCTGTGTTCTGTAATTTTCGCGAATTGCAGAACAATTTCTGGCTTGCCGCGTCGCGGCGCCAGTCTCACGCCTAAACATCCACGCCGCAGCGCCACCGCGCCGTAGCGCCAAGATTCCAGCCGCAGCGCCATGTGTCCAGCTGCAGCGCCACGGCGCCGCAGCGCGAAGATCAAGTATAACAGTGGCGCCGCAGCGCCACTCTCCAGAATGTCCAGAAATGTAATTTTTTTTTTAATGTTAAGTCTAGCAATGTGTTAGTAACTTAATGTAATGAACATGTAAACATGTTAGAAATATAATGCAATGATAAAATAGTTGTTTAACATGTAACTAACATAATTACATGTGAATTGAATTATTGAATACATAATTAGCTTGATAATTCATGAAGTACAAATTATGTGACAAAGTGGTAAATTGATTAAGTATAGTCAATAATCAAAGTAGACAAAGAGAATGTGTTTATGATGATTAGTTAAGTTATAATTAACTGGTATTGTGAATGTGAATGGTATGTAAGATTTAATTCAAAGAACGTGATTAGTTAATGTATAATCTACGCACGAGGCAAGTTCCCTAACCCTACTTGTCATTATTGTTCAAGCTTATTATTTACCTTGAATAAATTATCGTTACTATTATTCAAGTTCAAATGTTATATTAAAGATTGATTATCTTTTCCAAGTATGATTTAATTATACAATAATTGTTCTATTGTATACTTCTTGAGATTATTATTCAAATTGAATATCATTATTGTTGAACCTTATTAGACTAGTGAAACCTTAATGATTCAACTAGTCCATAGTTGATGAGCGTTCAAAATTTTAAAACCCTTGATGAATTATCCAAACCAAACTTCCTTTGGTGCGGACTTGAATGTTAAACTGAGATGAACAACCCTGTATAGGGGATTATTTATGCTTTAGCGTTAAGATATTGTGCACAGTATGGTACTAAGGGCTGATCCCCCTAAGTACGAGAAGAAGGTCCATAGTCTTATGACTGTTAAAGGTTTCAAGTATAACCCTTGTTAACCTAGGACATAGTTCAAGGTCTTTTGACCCTCAGAATTCTTTTGATTCTTGTTATTCACTCTTGATTCAAAAGTTGAGCTTTTATTCAGATGTCTTTGATTTATTCGCATGTTATTATATTGTTATTTCATTTTTATACTTGTGGGCATTTGTGCTCACTCTTGCTTAATAATAACATTGCAGTTAAGAACGAAAGAGCTGACAAACCTTCCACTAGTAAGGGTAAGGGCAAAGTTAGCAAATGATGGAGACTTGTTATTTGATATGACTTGTTATTTTATATGATGTATTTGTTTAAGACTTAAGTTAAAGATGTTGTTTAAGACTTATTTATTTATAATTTCGCACAGATGTTTAAGGTTAGTTTAACCTGAGATTGTATTATTATTCAGATGTTGTAACACTATAAAGGGAAGATTTTAATTCTATCTATTGCATGGTTTGCATTTATTATGGGTAGGTAGATAGATGATATTTGTATCGTTAACACTGAATCCTGTGGAAATGGAAGTATCGGATTTGGGGGTGTCATAGGTTGGTATCAGAGCCGTAGATTATGAATTTTAGGTGGGGGAAACAACCTTAGGTAGTAGCCTTATAGAAGAAGATAGTAATGGAAAACTCTTATCGAGTTCTAAGAAATGAATTGTTGCAATTCATTGAAGATAATAAAAGACTTTATGTGCTTATGTGTTTAATTATGTGCTCACTAGTACGACTTAATAACTAAAACTTAAAATTTTGTTGTTAGGATGTCAGTTATTGGAGGAGCTAGTCGAGCTGGGGAGGAGGAACCCCGAGTGCCTACTGAGGAGGAGCCCCGAGACATTCATGTTGTCAGGGAGCAGTTGATTCAGAGAGAGCCGTCTCCGTTGATCACTGTTGTTGGTCAGGAGCATGAGCCTGAGACTGATCTTGAGGAGGATCCTGAGGAGGAATTTGATGAGGAAGAGGAAGAAGAGCAGTTACCACGGTACACCGTTGATGATGAGATGTATGACACGTTATACGACCGTAACGTTGAGTTACAGGACGAGGTTCAGGAATTGACTGAGCGAGTGACTGTTCAGCAGTCTACTCTAGAGGAGAAGGAGAGGGAGATTTTGACTCTTCACTCATGATTGGGAAATATAGAATGGGATTTGGTCCATGAGAAGGGTCAAACCGAGGATAAGACCGAGGAGATAGAGAAGCTGAAGAAGGAGCTGAAGGAAACCTCCGAAAGATTGAAAATAGCAGAGGAATGATGGGTAAGAGAATCACGTCGAGCTGATCGTGCAGAAGATGATAGTCGTGCAAAGAAGGTGAAGATTGGAGAGACATACTCTACACTTAACAAGGCAATGAATGAGACCCAAGATCGAGTTTTGAGGTACCCAATCCAGTTCGAAGGACTTCTATTGTATATGATGGATCGCAGGACGATGTATCACATCTTAGAAGAGGAGCGTAACAAGGCTATTCAGTACCTTGACCGACATTGATATGATTTGTTTAATTATGTGAAGAACTTAATTAGTTTTTTTTTAGATGTAAATTCTGACGTGTTTATGAATGAAAGAATATTTTAATGTTTTAAATCCTGTGGATTCTTTATTCCAGGATAGTTGATGTAAATAGCAGTGATGCTATAGTTTGATGTTAAAACTTTTGATTTGAATGAAAATATATAAAATTGTTTGAGATGATGTGTTAAATGAGTATGTTAAATTGTTGAGTAATGCCTTAACTATTTAGAGAAATAAATAAAGTTCTAATAGCGTGTATTTAACAGAAAAATACCGCCAAAGAGAAGACAACAGCGTCAACCGGCTCAGGAAGAGTCAACCAATAATAACAATAACGCCAACGCTAATCATGTTCAGCAGTTGGTGAACTTACTGACGGGAGCAATGAACAATCAACCTCAAGCTCCACCAAACACAACATTTAAAGACTTCAAGGCGGTGGGACCGCCAGAGTTCAAAGGTTCCAGGAACCCAATCGAGGCTCAAACGTGGGTCATGGAAATGGAGAAAGTATTCGACGTTGCTAGGGTTAGAGAAGACCAGAAGACCGCTTTCGCAACGTTTATGTTGAAGTCTGAGGCTAGCTACTGGTGGCAAGCAAACAAAGTGCGAGGAGGTGAAGGTGTAATTACGTGGGAGAGATTTAAAGAAATATTTTTCGAAATGTACTTCCCAACTAGTTCGTAGAATCAGATGGAGATTCAATTTCTGGAACTGAAGCAGGGAAACATAAGTGTACCTGATTACGCGGCTAAATTCGATGAGTTGGCAAGGTTTTCCCTGTACCAAGTACACACTGACGAAAGAAAGGCCAGAAGATTTGAACAAGGACTAAAGCCTTGGGTGTACAGTAAGGTGTCAATGTTTCAAATAAATACATTTGCCGGAGTACTGGAAAAGGTCATCCTCGCTGAAGGTGGGAGCGATGTGGTGACCAAGTACAATCAAGAGCAGAAGAAGAAGAAGAGTGAAGGTGAAGGAAATAACAAGACTGGTGGGAGTAACATTGGAGGTACTCATAATCAGAAGAGGAAGTTGACGGATAACTCGTCAGCTGGAAGTCAACAAGGTGGGCAGAAGAAAAAGATCGAAGCATGCCCGACCTGCGGGAAAGCTCATCTAGGAGTTTGTATGAAGGGAAAGAGAGTATGCTACAATTGTGGTCAGGAAGGCCACATATCACCTAATTGTCCTAACCCAAAGAAGGGTGCTTGTTTCACTTGTGGTTCGAAGGATCATCTAGCAAGAGACTTCCCTAAGAAGGGATCATGAGGAGCAGTACCAGGAGGTAACCGTGGAAATAACAGTGGAAATGCCTTAACCATCACCGGACCAACCGCAACAAACCGACCGACCTCCAGAACTTTCAATATGACAGTGCAGGACGCAATCTAGTCTCGTGATGTGGTGTCAGGTATCATTCCGATCAATGAAATTAATGCTTATGTTTTATTTGATTCGGGTGCTACTTGTTCCTTTATATCCGAAGACTTTGCTAATAGTTTAGATTTGCTTATGGATGAGTTGGAATATCCCATGAATATAGAAATTGCGAATAGAGAGATAATTCCTGTTAAGTACGTGTTTAAGAACTGTAGGGTGGATATTAAGGGTAATATCATGAACGTAGATCTTATCCCTATTCGGCTTGGGGAATTTGACGTTATTTTGGGTATCGATTGGTTATCCAATTATGGTGCTGTAATTGACTGCCAAAAGAAGCGTATTAACCTTATGACTCCGTCAAAGGTTGTGTTTTATGGTAGCAAGTCGCCTAGACAAGCGAGTTATCTGACGATGATGCAGGCCAGGAGGTTGTTAAGACAAGGCTGTGTAGGATATCTAGCTTACATAGTCGACAGTCGAAAAGAGAATCCGAAGGTAGAAGAGATACTGATTGTGAGGGACTTCGTCGATGTATTTCCAGACGATTTGCCAGGACTTCCACCAGATAGAGAGGTAGATTTCGTGATCGATTTGGCGCCTGGAACCGCTCCAATATCGAAGGCACCTTACCGAATGGCACCAGTAGAGATGAAAGAACTGATGGTCCAACTACAAAAATTGTTGGACAAAAAGTATATTTAACCGAGCGTATCGCCGTGGGGAGCGCCGGTATTGTTTGTGAAAAAGAAGGACGGATCGATTCGGCTCTGCATTGACTACAGAGAACTGAACAAGGTCACGATTAAGAATAGATATCCATTACCAAGAATCGACGATCTGTTTGATCAATTAAAGGGAACAAGATACTTTTCCAAGATAGACTTGAGGAGTGGTTATCACCAACTGAAGGTGAGGCCAGAGGATGTACCGAAGACAGCGTTCAGAACGCGATACGGTCACTACGAATTTTTAGTAATGTCGTTTGGTCTAACGAATGCTCCTGCAGCATTTATGGGACTAATGAATGGTGTGTTCAAGCCGTTTTTGGACAAATTTGTGGTGGTATTTATAGACGACATTCTGGTATATTCCAAAACCAAAGAAGTACACGAAGAACATTTGAGGTTAACGTTGGAAGTATTGAGAAGGGAGAAGTTGTACGCTAAATTTTTGAAATGCGAATTCTGGATCGAGCCAGTACAATTTCTTGGTCACGTGATCGATAAAAACAGAATTTCGGTAGATCCATCTAAAGTCGAAGTCGTGATTAACTGGGATCAGCCGAGAACGCCGTCAGAAGTAAGAAGTTTTCTTGGATTGGCGGGATATTATAGAAGATTCATTCAAGATTTTTCCAAGATCGCAACTCCGTTAACGAATTTAACTCGAAAAGCTGTGAAATTTGTTTGGACGGAGAAGTGTGAGGAGAGCTTTCAAGAATTAAAGAAGAGGTTGAGTACGGCACCTGTGTTATCTCTTCCGGATGATACAGGCAATTTTGTTGTTTTTAGTGATGCGTCGCATAAAGGACTTGGTTGTGTGCTGATGCAAAATGGTAAAGTCATTGAGTATGCATCACGACAATTGAAGGATTACGAGAAGGGATACCCGACCCATGATTTGGAGTTAGCTGCAGTTGTTTTTGCTTTAAAAATTTGGAGGCACTATCTCTACGGGGAGAAGTGTGAGATATATACTGACCACAAGAGTCTGAAATATATTTTCACACAGAAGGATTTGAATATGCGTCAAAGAAGATGGTTAGAATTAATTAAGGATTACGACTGTGAGATTTTATACCATCCGGGTAAAGCGAATGTAGTTGCCGACGCCTTAAGTAGAAAGGGTCGTGAGAAATTGATGATGTTGACTGCTTAAGAGGAGCTAATCACAGAAATGGAGAAACTGGAATTGGAAGTGAAGTATCCAATAGAGATTGATGAGAAGCTATTTCAGATGCAATCTGGTACAACTCTACTAGATAAAGTGAAGTAGGCTCAGCTTCAGGATGATGAATGCAAAAAGGTGACAAAGAAGATATTTGAAGGAACCGAACCGAGATTTAAGATGGATAAGGAAGGAATACTGAGATTTGAGAGTAGAATTTGGGTACCGCCAGTAAAAGAGATTAAGGAAGATTTAAGCGAGGCTCATAGTTCACGATATTCGATTCACCCTGGTAGTACCAAAATGTACCAAGATCTACGACAACATTTTTGGTGGCCGAATTTAAAACGTGATGTTGCAAAATGTGTTGCCAAGTGTCTGACCTGTCCGAAAGTAAAAGCAGAACATCAGAGACCAAGTGGATTACTTCAACCGTTGAAAATCCCAGAATGGAAATGGAAACATATTACAATGGACTTCGTGGTTGGTCTTCCGACGACTCAGAAAGGCTACGACGCAGTATGGGTTATCGTTGACCGACTGACGAAATCTGCACACTTCCTTCCAATCAAAATAAGATTCAACTTAGATCAGTTGGCCAGGCTATACGTGAAGGAGATTGTTTCGAGGCACGGAGTTCCGGTATCAATTGTTTCAGATAGGGATCCGCGCTTCACATCAAATTTCTGAAAACGTCTTCAGGAATGCATGGGTACGCAATTGCGAATGAGTACAGCTTACCACCCTCAAACAGATGGACAGAGTGAAAGAACGATTCAGACATTAGAAGATATGCTAAGAGCCTGTGTGATGGATTTTAAAGGAAATTGGGATGATCACCTACCATTAGTAGAGTTCGGCTACAACAACAGTTACCACGCTAGTATTGGCATGCCACCTTATGAAGCTTTATACGGCAGAAAGTGCAGAACTCCGCTTTACTGGGATGAAGTTGGTGAAAGACAATTGCTAGGGCCAGAATTGGTACAGTAGACAGCAGAAATAGTCAAAGTAATCCGAGCACGACTGGCAGCGGCTCAAGATCGACAGAAGAAATACGTTGATCAACAGTGTAAAATTATCGAGTTTGAATCAGTAGTTATGTTTTCTTGAAGGTCTCTCCCTGGAAAGGGAAGATCAGGTTCGAAAAGAAAGGAAAATTGAGCCCAAGATTCATTGGACCCTTTGAAGTACTGAGAAGAATCGGAGAAGATGCGTATGAGGTAGCCTTACCTCCAGCACTCGAGAATATCCATAACGTCTTCCATGTTTCTGTGTTGCGACCCTACAAGCCTGATTACAAGCATGTAATTGAATATGAATCCCTACATTTTGAGAAAGACTTATCTTACGAAGAAATTCATGTCCAAATTGTCGACCGAAAAGAACAAGTTCTGAGAAATAAAGTTATACCTTCAATTAAGGTAATTTGGAGAAACCACAACGCTGAAGAAGCTACGTGAGAACTGGAAGAGAATATGATGAAGAATTACCCTCATTTATTTACTTAATTATTTGTAAGCGATTCTGGGGACAAAATCTTTGTAAGGGGGGGAGAATGTAACGGGTCGAAATTTATTGAGTCGTGATTCTGGGGACAGAATCCTTTTAAGGGAGGAAAGATGTGACGAACGAGATTTTGTAATTAATTTCTAATATTTATTGAATTAAATAAATATTTTTCAATGATTTAATTATTGGATTAAATAATTAATTGATGCAGTTATGGTAGATTAATTTAATTATATGTGTTATATTTATTAAATTAATATGGAGAATTTTATTATTTGAAGTATGTGAGCTTATTATATTAAAAGTAATATTTAATAAGCCATATTACTTAATTAATATAATTATTAATTAGAGAGTTAATGATTTGACATTATTAATTAATGAAAAAATTAATTATATGATTATGTGAATTTATGAGAGATTATTATATGTTATTTAATTAATTTAAATAAGATATTTGAAATGGGTTTGACAAGAATTAAACTATATGATAAAACTTTATTAAATTAAATGATTTTTAAAATCTATTCTAACTAACCAAACGGAGCCTTAATAGGAGTTATGGGCACTTAACCCATGTTGGGTAACTGACAATAGTGCGCGTCAATTGCTTGATTAATATATGTATTCTCCTTCTTTCTTTTCATTATCTGGCTAACTCTGGCATATAACAAAGAGGGAAAAGAGAGAGTCTGAGAAATTGATTTAGGGAGTTTGAGAATTGTTGAGGAATACTTTAATTCATCTCCTATTACTTTATCTACGCTTGGGTAATCTCTTTAACCCAGTTTTTTTTTACGTCATTTAAAGTTTCCATGAATATGACTCCTAAGTCTTCTGTAAAGTCTCTGCAATTGAAATTGTGAGAGTTATGTGCATATATGTGTAAGATGTCGTTTTAATGTGTTTTAATATGTATTATATATAATTCCTTATCATCAGTTCATAATTTTATTTCGTTAATCTGATGACTTGCCATTTCAATAATATACAGAGTTTGGGTTTTTGGCCTTATGGCCTTATACGTGACTTTAGTATGTCAAACATAAATGTTTTCGTAGATTTTACACTCGTATATTATTGTGCATGTTAATATGAAGAGACCAAACTTTAAATGAACGGATTTACCTTTATAATGAATCCGTGGCGTTGAATTTTAGGAATTTATGTTAAAAACTTCACGAACATCAAGAACAGAGGAAAATTTTATATTTTAATTCTGTGATTATATGTTTTAATGGGTTAAAATCACTTTATAGATGTATTATGATTATACATGAATTATAACATGTGGGTATGTCTAAATTCGTGTAGTAATAAATTAAATTGGAGTTTTTGGCTGTGTTCTGCAATTTTCGCGAATTGCAGAACAGTTTCTGGCTCGCCGCGCCGCGGCGCCAGTCTCACGCCTAAACATCCGCGCCGCAGCGCCACCGCGCCGTAGCGCCAAGATTCCAGCCGCAGCGTCACAGCGCCGCAGCGCCATGTGTCCAGCTGCAGCGCCACGGCGCCGCAGCGCGAAGATCAAGTATAACAGTGGCGCCGCAGCGCCACTCTCCAGAATGTCCAGAAATGTAATTTTTTTTTAATGTTAAGTCTAGCAATGTGTTAGTAACTTAATGTAATGAACATGTAAACATGTTAGAAATATAATGAAATGATAAAATAGTTGTTTAACATGTAAATAACATAATTACATGTGAATTGAATTATTGAACACATAATTAGCTTGATAATTCATGAAGTACAAATTATGTGACAAAGTGATAAATTGATTAAGTATAGTCCATAATCAAAGTAGACAAAGAATGAGTTTATTATGATTAGTTAAGTTATAATTAACTGGTATTGTGAATGTGAATGGTATGTAGGATTTAATTCAAAGAAAGTGATTAGTTAAAGTATAATATGCACGAGGCAAGTTCCCTAACCCTACTTGTCATTATTGTTCAAGCTTATTATTTACCTTGAATAAATTATCGTTACTATTATTCAAGTTCAAATGTTATATTAAAGATTGATTATTTTTTCAAAGTATGATTTAATTATACAATAATTGTTCTATTGTATACTTCTTGAGATTATTATTCAAATTGAATATCATTATTGTTGAACCTTATTAGACTAGTGAAACCATAATGATTCAACTAGTCCATAGTTGATGAACGTTCTAAATTTCAGAACCCTTGATAAATTATCCAAACCAAACTTCCTTTGGTGCGGACTCGAATGTCAAACTGAGATGAACAACCCTGTATAGGGGATTATTTATGCTTTAGCGTTAAGATATTGTGCACAGTATGGTACTAAGGGCTGATCCCCCTAAGTACGAGAAGAAGGTCCATAGTCTTATGACTGTTAAAGGTTTCAAATATAACCCTTGTTAACCTATGACATAGTTCAAGGTCTTATGACCCTCAGAATTCTTTTGATTCTTGTTATTCACTCTTGATTCAAAAGTTGAGCTTTTATTCAGATGTCTTTGATTTATTTGCATGTTATTAAACTGTTATTTCATTTTTATACTTGTGGGCATTTGTGCTCACTCTTGCTTAATAATAACATTACAGTTAGCAAATGATGGAGACTTGTTATTTGATATGACTTGTTATTTTATATGATGTATTTGTTTAAGACTTAAGTTAAAGATGTTGTTTAAGACTTATTTATTTATAATTCCGCACAGATGTTTAAGGTTAGTTTAACCTGGGATTGTATTATTATTCAGATGTTGTAACCCTATAAAGGAAAGATTTTAATTCTATTTATTGCATGGTTTGCATTTATTATGGGTAGGTAGATAGATGATATTTATATCGTGAACACCGAATCCTTTGGAAATGGAAGTACCGGATTTGGGGGTGTCACACAAGTAGAGCATAAAACCTACTATCTTCTACGATTTAAAAGATTTATCATCAATTTTATTGCTGAGATTCAGCTTAATAAATAATCCACATCATCGAATCATCACTGCACTACGGGCCAAAGATAATCGAGTTTTCATCAACGGTCATGATCATGCCATAAAATAATTCATCTTTGCACCCTTGGCCGAAGAGAATCCATGGCCATAATCATACCAAAAATTATTCATCAATGCACTACAGGCCAATGAGGACTTTTACCACATCATTTGTAACATTACGGTCATGATTATATCGAATAATCCCTGGTCATAATCATACCAAGTCCATCTATGCATTACAGGCCACAGATGACTTTCAACAGAATATAAACATGAGAATGATGACAATGATATAATAATTCAATTAAACAAGTTCAAGGATAAATTTTAAAGATTTATAATTTAATTTATCCAGAAAACAATAACGTCCAAATTGTCAACATGATACTACTTTGTAGAGTAAAATTCAAGAATAATACTCAGTTGGTCATGTTCATCTCAACACATGTTCATCTTTGCACTACGGGCCAAAAATATTCATCAAGTAATCATTCATCTTTGCACTACAGGCCAAAGATATTCAGTAATATCATCATTTAGGACTGAGGATGATGAAAAATATCTTAAAGAAAACGAATCCAGTGAGATAAAAGAACAAATATTAGGGATTCGTATTACAGTTTATCCAAGTTCAATAATACTCCGAAATAACCAATTTCGAAGTAGAAATCAAAAATAATGATCAAAACATGGATACAATCAAAGATAGTAACCATAATAGCCATCTTGGATAAAAAGAAGAAAATTTCATTTTTCGGTGAATAGTGTCGTATTCGTGAATAGTGTCATATATGTGAATAGTGTCGTATACGTGAATAGTAATCCCGACACAAAAAGTTCCAAATTTGATAAAAAGTTCAAACCAATATTTCGGCATAATGATATTGAAAGAAATAATATCATTTACGAAGAAAATGACATCCCTTACCTCAGAATAACCGTACTTCTGACTGAATTTCAGATATAGTGCTGACAGAAACTTGCACTGAATAACAACTCTCAAAGTATCAAAATACTCACAAATACGCTCGAGAATATAGAGAGAGAAAGAGAGAAAACTTATGAATTCTGGTGTGATTTTTAATTCTAACTTAGCCCTCTATTTATAGAAAAATGTTAGCACGTCGAAGCAGACTTGACCTGCAACCTGATGGCTTTACCTGCTACTATTGCCACCCACCACATTTGAAATAAAATTCAGCACATTTCTTCACCAATCACAAGTGGGGCCCACTCAATTCTAGAATTTTCCACCAAAATCTTTTATAAACCTAATTTCCGAATCATTCACCTCTTAAAATTCATAACAAATTATACGTTCATTTTTAACGGTTCAAAATTTGTGGACATATATTCAATTTATATATGTATAACATATCCAAAAATCACAACGATCCAACGGTCGGATTAAAAATTATAACTCACGCAATATAACTCAAAAATACTGGTTTGATTTTTAATACCTCCATTCCGACAAAAATACTGATAAAACACCTCAACATAAACTCCTTCATTTTTAACCACAATAAATATATCCAACATTTATATCCACATAAAATAAATATTTTCTTATCATATAAATTAATAATTAATTATTCACAAATAATATTACAGAATCACAATTATGACAACCAGACCGTTCCCAGGAAAGAGGGGGCTTTCCAATAAAGATTTCTCCTTATTGGAGCGCAATTAGATTACCAAACCTCTCCTTTGACAGAACTTTCTAGATATTGCCAATAATGTTATCTAATAATATTATTCAAATAATATGAATTATTGATCTGATAATGGAAAATACTGTGCAGTAACAACTATTGAAACAACAATAATATAAAATATCAACGTAGCAATTATTGAATCAATAAAATAAAATATTAAACAGTAATTACTGTAACAATTATTGAGTAGTGCCTTCTTACGTAAGGATAAATAATTCAAAAATACTGTGCAAAATCGTGTGCTACTGTGCAACCACGCGTATTACTGTATTTTAACCACCGGGTATTCCAACAGTGTTAACGGTAACAACTACGCCGTTATTTATAAACAACTTATACTTGTCATTTTCTTCATTCAATTGCTTACCATTATGGGGCCCACACAACGATGCGCCGTCGTACGAATATTTCCCGACAGAAAGAATATTCCACGACCAAACGAATATTCCCCGACAACAAATGAATATTTTATAACCACTTGCTTATTTTGTAAAATTTGCACATTTCACCCATAACCAAAGCATTATATCAAATTAACACCTTATTATTCACAATAATATTTAGAGAAAATTTAATTTTATTCATTAATAAGTTGGGGTCTTACAACCTCCCCTCCTTATGAAATTTCGTCCTCGAAATTTACGTACGTACATGATATGCCGAACAGATGGGGATACATTGACTTCATTTCAGATTCTAACTCTTAAGGTATCTCCTTATACGTTAAATCTTCCGCTATCTCGTCTGGTTCTTAATCAATAATGTGGTTCGGATCATCCATATATTTACGTAACATTGATACGAAATAAATATTATGAACACACGACATACTTGGCGTTTAAAACGAATCTATAGGTCACAATTCCTACTCGATTAAGGATTTCAAATAGACCAATAAACTCGAGGGTTGAGATTTCCTCTCTTCATCGACTCTTGCTCCTAGAATAACGCCATCTTGAACCTTCTTCTTTACATTCATCAGCTCTGAGTCTGTAGCTTGAGCGGCTTTAATTTTATCGATTTAAAGTCGGTTCTAATCGTATATTTGCTATCTTCACGTAGGTTTGTATATTCGCACTCGTAAATGCATACGATCTTCTGCTCAACGCGTTAGCAACCACGTTCGCTTTTTTCACGATGGTATTAAATGGTATAATCGTAATCTTCAACAGCTCGAGCCAACGTCTTCAGCGCATAATACGTTCGTTTTAGGTGAAGAAATATTTTAAGGGTTTTAGAAATGGGTTTTATACTGGGGTCAAATTTAAATGTTGAACGCAAGTAAGAGAAATAAAAGAATATGTAGAACCGGTATTGAATAAGGTATAAACTTCGCAAGAGTTTATGATTAACTTACCCGTGATAACTTCGTTCGGGTTCCTCGACAAACGCTATTACTTAAACTACCGACTTTGACTGGTCTAGGACATCCTTTGGTATCACTATCCCCGCTGGACTTGACTTCACTATAGGACAAAATCGAGCTAGGTGACCTTCTCTTTCGCAATTGAAACACACTTTGGGTTGCTGCGTACAGTTTGGACGGATGTGTCCCTCTTATCTGCATTTGAAACATACGATCGGTGGTCGTTCTTCTTCTTTTGAAACGGGTGCTGGTGTTGCTGTCTTTCCATCATTATTGAACCTCCTCTTTATGAAATTTCCACTTCTATTATCTTGGCCATGATTACCAACGAAGTGGTTACCATTCTTGGCATGATAATTTCCTCCACGATTGTTGTCACCGCTTCGATGACTGCTACCCTTGGTATTATCATTTTGCCAGCTGCTTTCTCTTGGTTGGGTTGACTCGTTATCACGCTCCAATAACTGAGCCATGTTTATAACATCTGAATACAAATACAGTTTGTGAGAAATTAAGTATTGAAGTATCTCGAGTTTCAAACCTCTTAGACACATCCGCGTCATTCTCTCCTCGTTATCAACTAAGTGGGACGCAAACCGGGACAACTCGGCAAACTTAACTTCGTACTGTTGACACGGTCATATTGTTTTGCTCCAGCTTGATGAATTCCACTTCCTTCATGTGACGAATACTTTCGGGAAAGTACTTGTCGTTAAACAATTCTTGGAACTTCTCCCAAGACATCTTGAATGCGTTAGGCTGGGTACGTTTTATAGATTCCCACCAATGATCTACTTCTTCACGCAACATAAAGGTGGCGAATGGAACCTTTTGCTCCTCTAAACATTCCAAGACATCAAATATCTTGGTGATATGCTTTATTCATGCCTCTGCCTTAATTGGTTCTGGCTTTCCCAAAAACTCCGGTGGTCCTAGCTCCTTGAATTGCTTAGCGGTGACCAACCGTGGGTTGCCAGTGTTTCCACCTGCATTATGAACAGGAGTCTCTCTCGTTTGGTGTTGCATGAATTCTAAAAAGCTCCTAAACGTACCGTTGTTCGTCATTTGGTCGGTGACGTTGTTCACCTGAGGATTGTTGCCTTCTTGATACACATTATCCTGAGTATTGATCTGTGGTGACTCAACGGTCTCCTGTGCTCCATTGCTATTCTCAACATTCTCGGATGTCATTTTCAAATATTGCCACAAAACAAGGGTTAATTGACATGCAACATATTATCTATATATTCTGACCGACCAAACAAATACCAAATAAACTTAGTCAGGTCATACTAGCGAAGGAATTCCCCTTCTCTCCCCTCCTAGTTCTTGTCTCATATCTCAGCCAGGGATCATATCCATAAGCTTTGATACCAACTGTGATGCCCCCAAAATAGGTATACATCGCCAAATACATGGTACAGAAACAAAAACAACTTCAGTAATACAATTGTCGTGCAGAATACGACAACACATATACTGTAAATTTGAATACAAATATTGTCTACTAGAGAGTATACAAACTCAGAATAGTGAGGACTACTAATGGAACCATCTGGACCATCAATCCATTCCCTGACTAGTCCCAGCTATATTCTCAGTTCCTGAAGAGAACAGTGAAAGAAAGGGTGAGCTCAACTAACCCAGTAAGAAATATTATGACTATGATAATGTACAACAAATTATCATTAGTCTTCAACAGGGAAAAATATGATAAAATATAATAGACAACAAATTTTAGATCAACAACTGCAGCAGAAAAAGCAATCCATTAGAAGAGTTAAGTAGAGCATAAAACCTACTATCTTCTATGATTTAAAAGATTTATCATCAATTTTATTGCTGAGATTCAGCTTAATAAATAATCCACATCATCGAATCATCCCTGCACTACAGGCCAAAGATAATCATGTTTTCATCAACGGTCATGATCATGCCATAAAATAATTCATCTTTGCACCCTTGGCCAAAGAGAATCCATAGCCATAATCATACCAAAAATTGTCCATCAATGCACTACGGGCCAATGAGGACTTTTACCACATCATTTGTAACATTACGGTCATGATTATACCGAATAATCCCTGGTCATAATCATACCAAGTCCATCTATGCATTACAGGCCACAGATGACTTTCAACAGAATATAAACATAAGGATGATGACAATGATATAATAATTCAATTAAACAAGTTCAAGGATAAATTTTAAAGATTTATAATTTAATTTATCCAGAAATCAATAACGTCCAAATTGTCAACATGATACTACTTTGTGGAGTAAAATTCAAGAATAATACTCAGTTGGTCATGTTCATCTCAACACCTGTTCATCTTTGCACTACGGGCCAAATATATTCATCAGGTAATCATTCATCTTTGCACTACAGGCCAAAGATATTTAGTAATATCATCATTTAGGACTGAGGATGATGAAAAATATCTTAAAGAAAACGAATCCAGTGAGATAAAAGAACAAATATTAGGGATTCGTATTACAGTTTATCCAAGTTCAATAATACTCCGAAATAACCAATTTCGAAGTAGAATTCAAAAATAATGATCAAAACATGGATACAATCAAAGATAGTAACCATAATAGCCATCTTGGATAAAAAGAAAAAAATTTCATTTTTCGGTGAATAGTGTCGTATTCGTGAATAGTGTCATATATGTGAATAGTGTCGTATACGTGAATAGTAATCCCGACACAAAAAGTTCCAAATTTGATAAAAAGTTCAAACCAATATTTCGGCATAATGATATTGAAAGAAATAATATCATTTACGAAGAAAATAACATCCCTTACCTCAGAATAACCGTACTTCTGACTGAATTTCAGATATAGTGCTGACAGAAACTTGCACTGAATAGCAACTCTCAAAGTATCAAAATACTCACAAAATACGCTCGAGAATATAGAGAGAGAAAGAGAGAAAACTTATGAATTCTGGTGTGATTTTCAATTCTAACTTAGCCCTCTATTTATAGAAAAATATTAGCACGCCGAAGCAGACTTGACCTGCAATCTGATGGCTTTACCTGCTACTATTGCCACCCACCACATTTGAAATAAAATTCAACACATTTCATCACCAAACACAAGTGGGGCCCACTCAATTCTAGAATTTTCCATCAAAATCATTTATAAACCTAATTTCCTAATCATTCCCCTCTTAAAATTCATAAAAAATTATACGTTCATTTTTAACGGTTCAAAATTTGTGGACATATACTCAACTTATATATGTATAACATATCCAAAAATCACAACGATCCAACAGTCGGATTAAAAATTATAACTCACGCAATATAACTCAAAAATACTGGTTTGATTTTTAATACCTCCATTCCGACAAAAATACTGATAAAACACATCAACATAAACTCCTTCATTTTTAACCACAATAAATATATCCAACATTTATATTCACATAAAATAAATATTTTTTATCATATAAATCAATAATTAATTATTCACAAATAATATTACAGAATCACAATTATGACAACCAGGCCGTTCCCAGGAAAGAGGGGGCTTTCCAAATAAAGATTTCTCCTTACTGGAGCGCAATTAGATTACCAAATCTCTCATTTGACAGAACTTTCTAGATATTGCCAATAATGTTATCTAATAATATTATTCAAATAATATGAATTATTGATCTGATAATGGGAAATACTGTGCAGTAACAACTATTGAAACAACAATAATATAAAATATCAACGTAGCAATTATTGAATCAATAAAATAAAATATTAAACAGTAATTACTGTAACAATTATTGAGTAGTGCCTTCTTACGTAAGGATCAATAATTCAAAAATACTGTGCAAAACCGTGTGCTACTGTGCAACCACGCGTATTACTGTATTTTAACCACCGGGTATTCCAACAGTGTTAACGGTAACAACTACGCCGTTATTTATAAACAACTTATACTTGTCGTTTTCTTCATCCAATTGCTTTTCATTATGTGGCCCACACAAGGCTGCGCCGTCGTACGAATATTCTCGGACAGAAAGAATATTCCACGACCAAACGAATATTCCCCGACAACAAATGAATATTTTATAACCACTTGCTTATTTTGTAAAATTTTGCACATTTCACCCATAACCAAAGCATTATATCAAATTAACATCTTATTATTCATAATAATATTTAGAAAAAATTTAATTTTATTCATTAATAAGTTGGGGTCTTACAACCTCCCCTCCTTATGAAATTTCGTCCCCGAAATTTACGTACGTACCTGATATGCCGAACAGATGGGGATACCTTGACTTCATTTCAGATTCTAACTCTTGAGGTATCTCCTTATACGTTAAATCTTTCGCTATCTCGTCCGGTTCTTAATCAATAATGTGGTTCGGATCATCCATATATTTACGTAACATTGATACGAAATAAATGTTATGAACACGCGACATACTTAGCGTTTAAAACGAATCTATAGGTCACAGTTCCTACTCGATTGAGGATTTCAAATAGACCAATAAAATCGAGGGTTGAGATTTCTTCTCTTCATCGACTCTTGCTCCTAGAATAACGCCGTCTTGAACCTTCTTCTTTACATTCATCAGCTCTGAGTCTGTAGCTTGAGCGGCTTTAACTTTATCGATTTAAAGTCAGTTCTAGTCGTATATTTGCTATCTTCACGTAGGTTCGTATATTCGCACTCGTAAATGCATACGATCTTCTGCTCAACGCGTCAGCTACCACGTTCGCTTTTTCCACGATGGTATTAAATGGTATAATCGTAATCTTCAACAGCTCAAGTCAAAGTCTTCAGCGCATAATACGTTCGTTTTAGGTGAAGAAATATTTTAAGGGTTTTAGAAATGGGTTTTATACTAGGGTCAAATTTAAACGTTGAGCGCAAGTAGGAGAAATAAAAGAATATGTAGAACCGGTATTGAATAAGGTATAAACTTCGCAAGAGTTTATGATTAACTTATCCGTGATAACTTCGTTCGGGTTCCTCGACAAACGCTCTTACTTAAACTACCGACTTTGACTTGTCTGGGACATCATTTGGCATCAATATTCCCGCTGGACTTGACTTCACTACAGGACAAAATCGAGCTAGGTGACCTTCTCTTCTGCAATTGAAACACACTTTGGGTTGCTGCGTACAGTTTAGACGGATGTGTCCCTTTTGTCCGCATTTGAAACATACGACCGGTGGGCGTTCTTCTTCTTTTGAAACGGGTGCTGGTGTTGCTGTCTTTCCATCATTATTGAACCTCCTCTTATTAAAATTTCCACTTCTATTATCTTGGTCATAATTACCACCGAAATTGTTACCATTCTTGGCATGATAATTTCCTCTACAATTGTTGTCACCGTTTCGATGACTGCTACCCTTGGTATTATCATTTTGCTAGCTATTTTCTCTTGGTTGGGTTGACTCGTTATCGCGCTCCAATAATTGAACCCTATTTACAACATCTGAATACAAACACAGTTTATGAGAAATTAGGTATTGACGTATCTCGGGTTTCAAACCTCTTAGAAACATCTGCGTCATTCTCTCCTCGTTATCAACTAAGTGGGAAGCAAACCGGGACAACTCGACAAACTTAGCTTCGTACTGCGACACGGTTATATTGTTTTGCCCTAGCTTGATGAATTTCACTTCCTTCATGTGACGAATAGTTTTGGGAAAGTACTTGTCGTTGAACAATTCTTGGAACTTCTCTCAAGACATCTTGAGTGCGTTAGGCTGGGTACGTTTTACAGATTCCCACCAATGATCTACTTCTTCACGCAATATAAAGGTGGCGAATGGAACCTTTTGCTCCTCTGAGCATTCCAAGACATCAAATATCTTGGTGATCTGCTTTATTCATGTCTCTGCCTTAAGTGGTTCTGACTTTTCCAAAAACTCCGGTGGTCCTAGCTCTTTGAATTGCTTAGCGGTGACCAACCGCGGGTTGCCAGTGTTTCCACCTGCATTATGAATAGGAGTCTCTCTCGTTTAGTGTTGCATGAATTCTAAAAAGCTCCTAAACGTACCGTCGTTCGTCATTTGGTCGGTGTAGTTGTTCACCTGAGGATTGTTGCCTTCCTGATGCACATTATCCTGAGTATTGATCTGTGTTGACTCAACGATCTCCTGTGCTCCATTGCTATTCTCAACATTCTCGGATGTCATTTTCAAATATTGTCACAAAACAAGGGTTAATTGACATGCAACATATTATCCCTATATTCTGACAGACCAAACAAATACCAAATAAACTTAGTCAGGTCATACTAGCGAAGGAATTCCCCGTCTCTCCCCTCCTAGTTCTTGTCTCACATCTCAGCCAGGGATCATATCCCTAAGCTTTAATACCAACTGTGACGCCCCCAAAATAGGTATACATCACCCATTTTGAGTCGCCAAATACATGGTACAGATACAAATACAACTTCAGTAATACAATTGTCGTGCAGAATACGACAACAAATATACTGTGAGTTTGAATACAAATATTATATACTAGAGAGTATACAAACTCAAAAGGAGTCCTCATTACAATTATCACACTATTTCACAGAATAGTGAGGACTAATAATGCAACCATCTGGACCGTCAATCCATTCCCCGACTAGTCCCAGCTATATCACAATATTGTGTACATTATTGGTTATTCTTCTAATTAGATCAGAGAAGTTGTTGGAAATTATTGAAAGACGATGAAACGTTCAATATTGAACATTAACCCCTTTATCTCCTATAAAGCGATTAATTAATTATTGTTTTCGAGCACCGGCGATGTACTATAACAAATTTAATGGTAAACGTTCAATTCTTAATGGTATCATTCATCATTCTTGTTGTTTACTTTTCTGGAAATAAGTTGGGTGCTCTGTTCCATATTTAATAATAATAATAATAACAATAACAATAACAATAACAATTACAATAACAATTACAATTACAATTACAATTACAACAACAACAACAACAACAACAACAACAACAACAACAACAATAATAATAATAATAATAATAATAATTACAATAATAATAATAGTAATAATAATAATAAGAATAATATTAATATTAATATTAATATTTATAATAATAATAATAATAATGAATTGATTTGGTATAAAACTTAATCCTTTTAATATTCTGCTGTGAGAAATGAATTGATTTGGTATAAAGTTTAATCTTTTTGCTAAAATAATAGCTAGTCTTGTATAGCTCAGGTGGTCTCGTGACTAAGATTTCAAATTTGAGGTTTTGGGTTCGATTCTTGGGGGATCGTGTTTTTTTGACAATTAATTGGAAAACGAACAAGCAAGCGGTTCCACGTAGAAAAAATTTCCACATTAGCTATGTCACGTGTGCCACGTAGGTAAGTCAACGCACATGTGACACCTGGGGGCTTAATATCCAAATTTTCGAACAGAAAGGGGCTCAATTTGCGTTTACCAAAAGAAAGATGTTCAATACCCAAAAACACCTAAAATTCAGGGCACACATTTACATTTTACACCTTTAAGGACCTAACAGACGAAAAATGAACTTTAGGGATGACTTTGAAGTATCATTCAGCCCGAATTTATTATCTGTTTGTCAACCAAAAATATAAGATCCCAACTTTTTATAAATAAAATTTAATTTTCTTTATAAATATTATTCTAAACAGCAAGTGTTAAATTTGTAAAATATTAAAGTTAAGGATGACATGTACAAATTATAAGAAACAAAAAGAATGTTGGGGAATATTCGATAAAGTACGACGACGCCGAATCAACCAATCATGGATAGACCCTACAACAAAATAATTGTCGGCAAAATTGTTACATTTAACTTTTAAAAAACCCGTTGTTAAAGGAACAATAGCACACTGTATTTCTAGTAGCACACGATATTCCAGAGCAACACGTGGTATTTCATATTATTTCATACTATTGAACCAATAATTGTCACAGTAGCAATTGCACAATATTTCACATTATTGAACCAATAATGGTCACAATAGCAAATGCACACTATTTCATATTATTGAAGCAATAATTTTGTCACAGTAATAAATGCACATTATTTCACATTATTGAACCAATAATTATCACCGTAGTAAGGGTAATATTGGAATGTTTAGTAATTAAAAGTCACAAGTATTAAATAGTTGGACAGACTCATTATTTGAAGAACACTAATATCTGTGATGTTAATACATTAAGTCAATAATACAAAAGATAGATAATATAATAAGGAAACTGATATTTTCACAACACTTTTTGATATTTTCACAATAAAAGTGTTGCTATAAATGCATAACGACGGTGAAAATCGTCGCTATATGATCTATAACGATGATTTTGTTGTGAAAATATCATTTTCTGTTGTGAATTTATCAGTTTTCTATAATAATAGTTGTAAATAGTAAAATGTAATATTGAAATATTTAAATAATTAATGTGGCAGATTAAAGGGAAATGTGAAAAGTGTGGACAATTAATATGTGGTATATTAAAGGTAATATTGAAATGTGAAAATCGTGATTATATGATGAATGATGTAGATTAAAGATAATCTTAAAATGTGAAAAAATGTAGATAATTAATGAATGATATAGATAAAGATAATCTTGAAATGTAAAAAGTGTGGTTAATGGATGTGTGGTAGATGTTAGGTAAGTTTTGACTATAAATAGGGGGCTTAGCATAAGGAGTTTCATAACTTTCATGCTTATCCTTCATTCCACTCTCTAAAAATTGCTTAGTGTAAGTATCTCTCTGAGTGTGTTAATGCTAATTTAAGTATTGTTGAATATTAATAAGAGTACAAGAATTGTTCAGGTGAGTTTTTCTATAAAAGTTGCACAAGTACCTACACACATCACACAGTGTTTACAACTCTTCATTTAGAAGATTCATTTTGAAAAGACTTCCTCTGGAAAATTGTTTTGAAATTTTATTCCTTTAAAACTATTTTGAAGTTTATTCTATTGTATTTTGTACACTACACAAATTTATACTATCAAGTCAATTTTGATGATTTCATAATATACGAGTTAGTGTGCACTATGAAACTTATATGTGGTTGTTTTTAATTAAATTATAAATATACATATGAGTTGATTAACTACATAGAAAGCAGTTTCTAGTCACGTGCTAAGGTAAGAAATATCATTTTCTTTCATACTCCTAAATTTAAAATTACTTGTTTTTATAGAACCCTTAACAGTAAACAGTGAATTTTTTTTAAAATGATTAGAATTTCCTTAATAGTTGGTGTTTCATCTAAAATATTTTGACCTTAACCCTCTTATTGAATTTTAATCGTAATATTTGAACTGTAAACCTTAAATATTATTTTTAAACTCGAATCAATATTCTGGATCACTACACCAAAAATGACCTCTAGTGAAGGAAAAATCCTTCACAAGACATACTATATCACTCACAAGTGATTAATTGTGAAGAAATATTTCCTTCACACGATTGCTCGCATTAGACCTCCTCGCAACTGGGTATCCTTCGCTAAGTAGTAACAAAATATTTTTTGTGAATAATATATTGTGAATAACTTTTTTATTCACAAATTGTATTTGGTAATGGAATATTGTTATTTATTGAAAGATTGATTTTCTTCGCAAATAATATTTTAAGAAGGACTATTTGAAATCAGTGAATAACTTGATTCCCTCACAAATAATAGTGTGAAGAACAAATTTATTTAACGAGAGAATATTTTCATTCACTAATTATAAATTGAAAATCTTTCTTCAAATTAGTGAGAAAAATTCTTTCACAAATTATAAATTTGTAAATAAAAATTAATTGTTAAATAATCAAAATTCATTAAAAAATTATAATTGATTTTTAAATCATTGATTTCATATTTATTATTATTATTAATCTCTATAAGAAATATTAAATTTATTTATTTATTTATTTATTGCTAAATTTGTTTGTATATTAAATTGTAAAAATTACAGATAATACATTAAAGATCAAAAACTAGGAAACAAAAACTTAACCTTTAATAAATGGCATCATCCGAAAATCCAGCCCAAGTTGAGACCAATCTGCAAATGGCAAAAGGAACCCACTAGAGCAAATCATTCAAATTTGAAATAAGTGGCACGAGGCTGACCCATTTGACCAGCAATTTGAAAAAAAAACAGCTAGAAAGACTGCAGCAGAGATGTAATCGTGGGCCCCACCAGAGTCGCTAATTTCCCTCCTTCCCACGGGACCATCTTTTGATATCAGCATCAAGAGCTTCTGATAGTCTCTGAAATTAGAATAAGATACAAAGATATTCAGGTACAGAAGCATAATCATCAGCAAGTGTGAAATATCTAGAACTCGTTTGAAGAAGTAAATACATTTTTCTCAGCTTGCTCTTTCTGAGCAAGAAGATCGCGCATATTCTTCTCTGCAAGGGCTTTTACCTGAAAGAGGCCATAATAAACTAATAAATAAGTGAAAGAATAAGCATTTACGAAGAGGTCCATGAACTAGTAGCCAAAAGATAGACAGTTAAAATTCATACCGCACGCTCCATTTTCCTTTCGTGCTTCTCTAACCTTGTTTTACTCCTCTGAGCTGATTCAGTACTAGTTTCATCAGATCTCAGCAAATCCTGAAGGAAATCCAATTAGTCAGTCATCTTACATGCAACTAAAGAGCATGCCCAACCAGCAGATCGTGTGCAACCAGCTCCGACAATGTCCGGCGAAACCAGACCTTCCGGCCACCCAAGACCAATACCACGACATCCTGCCGAGCCTAGAATCCGGTCAACACCCTAACCCACTGCAGCCATCAAATCCTAACCATAGCACTACAGAGACGGAGCAATCAAAACCAAACACTAAACACAATACATTCAAAACCAAACACTAAACACAATCTCATCTAAAATATGGAATAAGCAAGAAGAACAAAATTAGATAAAATTAGCATCGAGGAACACAGCCACCGATCAACCCCAAACATCCAATCTAAATCATGAAAAATAGCAGTAATACCCAAATCCAGATCAGAAGATCCCCACCGGAGCCATAAATCCCAACAGACCAAGCAGCCGAAGATGAAAAGGAACATGAATTCCCACCACAACAAATCGAAACAGACACCGACCATAAACAACTAATCTGAATAGAAAAAATCACCAAACCCATACACAGATTGGAACACGAGACAACAACAGATCTGATCATGTTCAAAATAAGTATGAAAAAAGACATGAAACACAGATCGGAAGACACGGACAGCAGAAATAGGTCCGAAGACCCCATCCGTGCAAAGTAGAGGACCCCAAAGCCTTAGCCAACAAACCCATAGTCGAGACCCAAAAACCAGATATGACAATATCCTATGAGTAGGGACAGAGCAATGGAAATTAGAATTGAAATAATACAAAACCTCAGATTTTGCAGCCATTAATCGTGGTGGACCACAACAGATCCATTAATGAACATCCAAATCTGAACATTTAATTGATAGACAATAAGAACAGAAATCATAATCGGAAGGGCCATTGGAAACAACACCAGTACGCACAGTTCAAAAACATATTATGAACAATCCAGATCCGAACGGATCCCTCACGCCTAACATCTCAAACCCAGAAAACTACCAAGATCCGAACCCCAAAACCTATCATCCCCACTTAAGATCAGAACTGCAAGTCCAGAACCACTTACTCATATTTATAATACAATTTATATTCAATCTATAGTTAATACAATTTAATCTATTTATATATAATAAAATTTATATTCATTATAATTAATTCTAAAAAACTTATTTTAATAAAATAATAACTAATTTTATCTCTCGCAAAAAATCTCTCACCGATAATATATAGTGAGTAATAATTTCTTCATTAATAATATTTTTCTTTGCAAATTTTCATCAAAAATTGGCGCTAAACATCATTCTATCATCTCAATTTTGCGAAAGAAAAAAATCTAAATTGTAAATGATGTTTCCTTCAGAATAACTATATTGTCACTAATTTTGTTTTCCTCCATTGTTCCCTCGCTAGAAAACTCCTCATGTGAAGGAATAAATTCCTTCACAAATTTTCCTTCACTACATCCCAATTTTCTTGTAGTGAATATTTTGTTGGCAATTTGAACATTATTGGACTCTGGATAAATTAGATTACAAATCTCTAATGTTTATTCTTTATCTTATTATTCTTATTATTTATGTTCATCCTTTATATCTTTGTTATTTGTACTAATTATCATGATTTAAGTTGTTGTGAATGTCTTTGGCATGAGTGGAAAGACTATGATTGTTGAGAGTCTTTCGCATGTGTGGCAAGGACACATGGTGAAAGTTCTCTTTGATCTGGGTGGTGCAAATAAAAACTGTTAATTGGCATGATCATGACAAGTAGTGTTGTCGTGAATATATTTGGTCTGGTGCAAAAATAATATGATTGTTAAGTGTCTTTAGCCTGTGTGGTAAGGACAAGTGGTGAAAGTTCTCTTTGGACTGGGTTTAAAAAAGAACTGTTGATTGGCTTGGTCATGACCATTTGTGTTACAGTTGATAAAATCTTGATGGTAAAATTTTAAATTGGAAAAGATAGTAGACATTATAGTCTATTTGACTCTTCTAATGGATTACTTATTCCGCTATAGTTGTTTGTTAAATATTTTTGTTGTCTATCATTTTCTAAATCTCTGATTTATCGCTGTTGAAAGCTAAGGATAACTTGTTACTCGTTATCTTAGTCATGATATTCTTTATTGGGCTATTTGAGCTCACCATTTTATTTCATGATTCATTTCAGGAAGTAAGAGTGTTGTTGGGGCTAGCTGAGAGAACAAGAGAATTGAATAATAGTCTGAATCAGTAATTGTAATTGTCATCACCATGTTATAAAATAGTATGACAATAATTATAGTGAGGACTTTGTGTATGTGCTTCCATGTAATTATAATTAGGGAAATTTATGTATGTTATTTGTATTTTGGTGACTCAAATTGAGTGGTGTAGACCCGAATTTGGGGGCATCACAAAAAACATCTCACAATTTTCAATCACAGACTTCCTATTGTGATAACAAGTCACAACTTGATATCCAAGCCAGTTATTTTAATACTCACTAATACAACCCCAATAGTTTATATAATAACAACTACGATACCAATTAGATCTTCAATCAAACTTATCACAAGTCGACATTTGTTCTCTTTCTTCATCTTTAACATTTTCGAAACCACAAACTTGATAGACTGAGAAGCAATATGACTGGAACCATACTTCCCAACATGCATATTCATCTCATTTTGGACATATTTCATCCAAACATCAAAGGTTTGTAGAACATGAAATATAGGCAGTTCATCAAATGCATCATAATTACCAACTAGATTGTTATAGACTCCAAGTCCTTTGTGAACATGAATGGTTGATCGGTAGAAGCCACACTCTCAAATGAGGCACAAATGACACCAGGGGCAGATTCAAGAATTTTTCCCAGTAGAGACGAATTTTGATTATTATTTTTTGTTGAAGTTAAATAAAAAAAACTTGAACTAATCATAATTATGTTTACAAATTGTAATAACTATTCATAATCCAAACTAAAAAAGAAATTTCAAAGAAACAAATTTAGATACAATTTAGAAACTTATTTCGGTTACTTATCATAGTTCAATTTGAATGACTCTCCAAATGCTCAAAGCTTCAAACAAAATTTGCTTTTTATATTCAAACAAAACCATGAATCCAAAATTTATACTCAGAACATCAAAAATTATACATGATCCATTAGTTAGATGCAAAAAAATAAAGTAATTATAACAATTAGAAATTAGGGGTTGCTAAAGGCTCAAAGTCATTTTCTATTTTTCATTTCCCATTATAAAATAAGGCAAAATCATTGTAAGCTATCACAATAAAAGACAGAAACTACTCAACCAAAATGATCACATTTTCAATTGAAGATCAAAGAACCCAAGAACACAAATCCATCAAACCAAAACAGTAACCACAGTCAATCAAATCAATAACAAAAAAAAAATATTCAAACTTGAATCAAACAATCATTCACAGTTCACATGTTGATAAACATTCAAAACCAAAAATTATACAAAAAATACTTCTAAAATTTCACCAAGATTTAAAACTAAAAAGATTTTTGTACTTGTATTTATAATTGGTTTATATAAAAAAAATTCCCCCATCCAAATTTAAATCTTTTATTAATCTGTCCACCTTAAATTTATTAATTACATATTTGCCTTGTCCCTATACCTGTAAAAAAAGCGCCACTAAATGACAATCTTCAGGCAGGCGCTCAAGGTGGGAGTGCTTGTAACCATAGCAGAACTTAAAATTTCTCATCACCCATATTTATGTCTCACTGCACTTTATAACCTTGTAAAAACTAAGGCATGTTTCTTTCTTATTTGCTAAGAGAGTCGTATCATCAATTGCAGATGTTGCTAATAGTAGCAATGAAACACACGAGGACAAACCTACGGCAGCAACATACCTTTGCTGAGGATTCCTTTCTATATTCGTTGTCAAAATAATGCCCAGTTATAGTCCTAATTGCATGTTCATCACTATTGTAGCACGTTCTAATTGTCCACTAAATTTTTTCAACCCAGCAACAACAACGAATCTACTATCTGGTGACAATAAAAGGACATTAATTAACCAGCTTTAAAACTTCAAGAGATGATTGCACTCATAAGTGTTATCCAATTTGGTTCAACCCTTTCTAAAAGCATCAGCATCCTTGGCCCATTTAGCCTCGTAATATCTTCCAACTCAGCATGGTTCAATTGTCTTGTCAATCTCTTCTTCTCTTTGATCCTACTCTTCATAATCCTCAAGTTCTTGCAACTTGCTTGGGTTATCTGTATTGTTAGAATGGTTCTCTGCATTGTTAGAATTTTTAACTAATGCCATCTTGTCCAAAGCACCAATCATACAAACATTAGCTCCTTTGATCCACCTTGGAAAGCTAGCTACTCGAGGGGAGAGGTTAAGTTACATTTGCAACCGATGCGAGACTATTCCTTGCAGTCTAGTATGGATGTGAGACTATTTTTTACGGTCTAGTATGAAGTTTAAATTAATACACCCACCTTGGAAAGCCGACGCCCTTGTCGGCCCATCTACCCAACTATGGCGACTTCCCATCCTAGCGACATTGACCCAACGTCTTTTGCACCTATCAGTATTTTAATTCAGCATCTAGATAATCCTCTTCACATGTCGTCCCGTTAGTCCAGCTAGACTCCAGAAAAATAGATGAGCAGAGAATTTAGAGAGAAGAAATAGGGATTGAAAATTGATTTTGATAATATTCGATAGCCAAAGCAGAAGAAGGGTCCTATTACAGATACTTATGTTACAAAGTTAGAATAAATCTTCACCCTTAAATCTTACTAATTAATAATACTATTTTAAAATAGGTCTCAACCATTGGATCCATTCTTAGTATATACCGGTCCATACTGAGGATTATTGTTTGTTACCGTGTGTGTATTAATGAAATAAGTGCAAAACAATTTATTTATTAACTTATTGTGTGAGTTTTGGTTTTCGAATATAAGCTGTTATCTTAAATTTACTTTGGAGGTCAATTAACTAAATGAATTCTTATCTGTTTTAAAATTTAAAATTTCACTAATTGACTTGTAAAGGTTAAAATATGAATATATTGTAAAATAGTGTAGATATTAGTCTTATATTTTTATTTCTATAAAATTGACATAAATTTTAGCATGCCATTATTTTTAGTGTTAGTTGCTTGAATTCTATGGTATCATTATTATTGCCTTTCTAGCTGATGTTAGGAGCCATTTAAAATTATAATTTTAAATGGCTCCTAACATTTAAAAAATAATTAATTATATTAACAGATTATGTAATATCAATATATTATCATGATAAAATCGATTATAACGACTAAAGAATAAATTTTTAACTATATAACAAAATAATTTTAAAAAAAATCGTATTTATGATTTTTCAATCACTTAAGCAAAATTTATTACTCTTCCATTGTACTGGTCCATTATTTCTGTTTAATGTTTATACCATTTTTGTTTGTTGGGGATTCTTGTTATAGGTTAGCTACTTTTCTTTTTAAACTTGCAAAATTCTATACTTCAAATTATGATGTAATTTATATATATTGATTTTTAATGTAATAATTTTATACCTAGTAATATTCTTTACGTTCCAGAAAAAATAATCTCATTTGGTTCATGTGTTCCTCTTAATTTGAGAAATCTTAAGGAATAATACGAAGCAAATTTACTTAATTTTAATTAATATAATATTTAATATTATAAATTGCTTAACAAAAAAAATCTTAGAATATTAACATAATCCAAATCATAATTTGAATATTAAGATTTTACAAATTTACTAAAATAAAGCCAAATGAGATTATTTTTTTGTGAAGCTTTAAATATTTTACACATTGCCTACTCATTTATATCCATAAAATTGTACATCTTGTAAATTTGCCACCCATTAAGGAGTGATCATTCGGTTATAACCGAACCGAATAGGCTGTTCAGTTATAACCGGATACCGAATTATCGAGAATTTCACTATCCGAAACACTAACCGAAATTTAAAATTAACCGAATTATCGAATACCGAATTACTACAGTACCATCAGTTGCTTGGGAAACCCATCCCCACTCATCAGTTGTTCCCGTCCATACTAATCCTTCTTTAAATTTATCAAACGCCCACAATGAAAATCGTCAATAATATTCAAACATCACAACCAAAAAGTTAATAATAAATCCAGTCTGCAAAAAAAAGAAAAAAAAAGCAGCAACAAGTTTAAGACTACATACTGTAAACTAGATTAATTGGCACCTTAAGAAGCCTAGAGAAGCTTGGAAGAGACTAGCAAAGAAGGTTGGAGAGAATGTGAGGTGAAAAAACAAAGGAGGGTTTCACGGTCGAGATCTGTTGTGGTGGTGGAAGAAAATAAAAGTCCAAATCTGTTGTTTTTTATCACAAGGTTTCATGGTCTACATATGTTGGATGGTTTCATTGGATAAAAAGAGAGAAGAAGCAAAGAGCAATTTCATAATACAAGCATATAGACCCAAAAAAGTCCCAATCTCATCTCTGACAAATGAAAAAGTTGAAAACTCAAAAAAGCCACAATTTCATCTCTAACCAATTTCATTGAAACGATTGTAAAATTTAAAGTAGTTTGGATTATTCGTAGTTAGATTCGGTGGTGCCACCACTGGTGGGACGTTAGATCTAAAGCAATGAAGCCAAAAACTAGAAAGATTGAAGATAAAGAAGAGAAGAAGAAGAATTTAAGGCTTCATAATGTCTGCAACTGTTGGTGGTTAAGGAGGTGCTGCCCATGAGGAAGAGAAGATGCCCATGGTGGTGCCACCACTGGTGGGACGTTAGATCTAAAGCCATGAAGCCAAAAACTAGAAAGATTGAAGATAAAGAAGAGAAGATAAAGATTTTAAGTCTTCATAATGTCTGCAACTGTTGGTGGTGAAGGAGGTGTTGTCCATGAGGAAGAGAAGAAACCCATGGATCAATGCATTAATCTCAAAGTCAAGGGTCAGATAGGTTTTAATTTTTATATTAATTTCTTTAAGCTTTTTTTTTGTCATTTTTATCCACGTAAGTAATAATTTAATATTTTTTTCTTAGACACGTGGATAAATCGCGAGTAAAATTGGACGGAATGACTTGATTAAGAATTTTTAAAAAGTACAATGGGCTAATTGTATTTTTTTAAAATTACAGTGGTGCAATGCTTACAACTCGACGAACACAGTGGTAAAGGTGTTTTTTGCCAAAATTAAAGCATGGCATTAGGAAAGCCATAATGAACCCCAATATAGAAACAAGGACGACAAAGCAATAGGGCTATATTCATACCTACATCAAAGAGTCCATTAAGATATGTAGCTTCATATTATCTCAAAATTCCACCCCATCTTACCAATGAGCTCTAGCTCTACCCTTTTCTTCCTCTAACGGGGAGGTGTAGGGACCAAATCACATTAGGGAATCAATGGAGAACATATTATCTTATTAAAGATATCTCCGATAAGTCTACTTGTAGGTTTGAGAATAGGTAATCTGTGACGCCCCCAAAATAGGTATACATCACCCATTCTGAGTCGCCAAATACATGGTACAGAAATAAATACAACTTCATTACTACAATTGTTGTGCAAAAATACGACAACACATAAACTGTGAGTTTAAATACAAATATTGTCTAATAGACAGTATTAAAACTCAAAAGGAGTCCTCATTACAATTATTGATACACTATTTTACAAAAATAGTGAGGACTGCTAAAATAACTTTTTAGAACCATCACTCCATACCCCGGCTAGTTCCTGCTATATTCTCACCTCCTGAGAAGAAAAATGGAACAAAAAGGAAAAGGGCGAGCTCAACTAGCCCAATAAAGAATATTATGATTAAGATAATATATAACAAATTATCATTAGTCTTCAACAGGAAAAAATCTGATAGAATATAATAGACAACAAGTTTTAGATCAACAACTGTAGCGGAAATAATAATTCATTAGAAGAGTTAAGTGAAGAATGAAATCTACTATCATCTATGAATTTAAAAGTCCATCATCAATATTTTATCCCTGTAACATCAATCAATATACATCTTGAATCAAATATTCATCTTTGCACTACGGGCCAAAGATATTCATTATATCACTAGTTGGTCATGTTCATCTCAACACCTGTTCATCTTTGCACTACGGGCCAAAGATATTCATCAGGTAATCATTCATCTTTGCACTACAGGCCAACGATATTCATCAAGTATCACAATTAAGGACTGAGGATGATGAAAAACATTTTAGAGAACGAATCCAGTATGATAAAAGGACAAAGTTTAGAGATTCGTACTTTAGATAATTCAAATTTAAAAATACTCCACAATAAAATATAATGGAGAAAAATTCAAGAATGACGATCAAAACATGAATACAATCAAAGATAGTAACCATAATAGACATCTGGGACAAAGAAGAGAAAATTTTATTTTTTGGTGAATAGTGCCGTATTCGTGAATAGTAACCCCGACACAAAAAGTTTTAAATTTGATCAAAAGTTCAGACCGATATTTCGGCATAATGATATTGAAAGAAATAATATCATTTACGAAAAAAAATAACATCCCTTACCTCAAAATACAGTATTTCTGACCGAAATATCGGATATGACGCTGAAGAAAACTTGCACTGAATAGCAACTCTCAAAGTATCTAAATAGTCACAAAATATGCTCGATAATATATATAGAGATAGAGAGAAAACTAGTTTCTGGTGTGATTTTAAATTCTAACTCAGCACTCTATTTATAGGAAAATGTTAGAACGCCGAAGCAGACTTAACCTGTTACCTGATGACTTTACCTGCTACTATTTTCGCCCACCACTTTTAAAATAAAATTTCAGCACATTTCTCACCAACCAAAAGTGGGGCCCACCAAATCTAGAAATTTTCAAAATATTTTAAATAATCAGTAACTTCAATAATTCATATAAAATAGCCCTTTTATCAGAAAAATTCGAATCTCATGTCCTTTCCACACGAAATTGAATTCTCTACAACTTTATAGCTTTATATTTTTCTAAATTTCAAACAGAAAATATCCGAAATCCACAAACGGATGCTTTTCAATACCTCATAAAATTCATAACAAATCATACGTAAATTTTTAACGGTTCAAAATTTGTGGACATATACTCAACTTATATATGTATAACATATCCAAAAATCACAACGATCCAACAGTCGGATTAAAATTATAACTCACGCAATAAAGCTTTAAAAATATTGTTTTGATTTTTAAAACCTCCATTTTGACAAAATATTGATAAAACTCCTCAAAATTAAATCCTTCATTTATATCCACATAAAAATTAATATTTCCTTATCATATAAATCAATAATTAATTATTCACAAATAATATTACAGAATCACAATTATGACAACCAGGTCGTTCCCAGGAAAGAGGGGGCTTTTCGATAAAGATTTCTCCTTATTGGCGCGCAATTAGGTGACCAAACCTCTCCTTAGACAGAACTTTCTTAGACATTGTCAATAATGCTATCTAATAATATTATTCAAATAATATGAATTATTGATCTGATAATGGAGATACTGTGCAGTGACAATTATTGAAACAACAATAATATAAAATATCAACGCAACAATTATTGAACCAATAAAATAAAATATTGAACAGTAATTACTGTAACAATTATTGAGCTTCTGACGTAAGGATCAATAATTCAACAATACTATGCAATACCGTGTGCTACTGTGCACCCACACGTATTACTGTATTTTAACCACCGGGTATTCCAACAATGTTAACGGTAACTACTACGCCATTATTTATAAAAACTCAAACTTGTCGTTTTCTTCATCCGACCGTTTTTTGTTATGGGGTCCACAAATGACTGTGCCGTCGTACGAATATTCCCGGACAGTAAGAATATTCCACGACCAAACGAATATTCTCCGACAAAATGAATATTTTATAACCACTTGCTTATTTTACAAAATTTGCACATTTCACCCATAACCAAAATATTATATTAAATTAACACCCTATTATTCAAAATAACAATTAGAGAAAATTTGATTTTATTTATAATAAGTTGGGGTCTTACATAATCCGTTCCCCTCACCTCTCACCTTGATAATAAATAACTTGCTAAAACAAATTCCACTCTAACTTATCTTAATAATCCAAAAGCATCATGACAATATTATTTGGTGACAACACTTATTAAAAAAATAGAGAAAAATTCAAAATATCACCTGTGGTTTACCTAAATTCTTGAGTCGCCACCTATAGTTCAAAAACTATCTGATGCGATACGAAAGAAGAAATTTAATAAATTTATTATTAATTTTGTAGTGTTATTTAGAGATAAATATTGAGTTATTAATGAAATTATTTGATAGGATATTATAGTAGTAGTTTTTCATTAGGAGAGTTTTAATTGTAATAGTAGGTTTCAATTAGAGGAAATTATTATGGTAGTAGACTTTAGTCAAGAGACTATTTCCTTTCTAAGTTAGGGTTAAGCATTGTGATATTTCATTATTTTGAAATTAATTTGAATATATTGATTTGAGATTAAAGTTGTGTGCTTTTGTGCGTTTCTTTACCAATTCTCTGTGGAGATGGATACTCTTATTAGTTATTCCTTCTTCCTACCTCATCTTACATCATAATGGTATCAAGAGCTAAAATTCCTGATATCGTTTGATTTCACTCAATTCTTTCCTACCATATTTTCCTTGCTTCCATCAAATTGTTGAAGTTCGCTAAAGAATCGACAACAATTTTCCGAGACGAATGCACGATCTGCAACTGGAATCGTAGTCGTCGTAGTCTCGATCTATTCCAAAAAAAAATTAAGAATTTTTTTTAGCGTTACTGTTCATCACTACAGTCCGCGACACTATTCATCAGATTTTTTCTTCTGCTAAATTATAGTTGAGTACCCCCAAGTTTCTAAAATTTTCAAATCAGCCCCTAAAGTTTTTTAAATTTTCAATTTCTCCCCCAAAGTTTCTAATGCTTTCAATTCAACCCCTGAAGTTTTTGAAATATTCAATTTTCAATTTTTCAAATTTTATAATGTGCATTTGTACCCTTTGAACTAAATAGGACAAATTTGTAATAACCAGCTCTTTATTTTCTTTTCTTTTAAAGTATTCCTTCTCTCTTAAATTCGACAACCAAGAAAATAAAGTTAATTCACTTCCTCTCACTTTCATTAAGATTTTTTTTCGTATTTGTACTCTTTTGTGAAATGGAGAGAATATCATGTTTCTCGTTTATTATTACTGTTTTTAACTCAGTTTTGAAAAATAAGTAAGTAGGAACCAAATCTCTTTACAAAGAAAATGAAATACAATACAGAAGAGGTGGTGAGATGTATCTGCCATGGGTTCATAGTACAAGTAGTAAATATAAAAAACACAACTCAAGCACCTTTAATTGAACTCAGGCAAAATGAAGCCGCAAATAAACTTTATTGTAGATTCATGTGTTGAGATGGGTGAAGGCATTTAGTGGAGATGGAGGAAAGCTGAGGCCAGTGAGATAGAGACATGTAAGGGAGGTAGTTTAAGTCCCACACCGACTGAATGTGATAACGAAGCACGAAAAACGAGCCACAAAAAGAGAAGGCAACGAAAATTTTAAGCATACCTTTCTCGGCCTTTTGGCTAAGATCAAGTGTAATATCTGTTCTTATCAGTTTAATATCTGATATGTGGATCATTGATTCACACGATATTAAATTTATTTTTTGAGGGGGAAAGTTCATCACAGTAGCTTGCTATTGGGGCTCTCGAGCGTCGCTTTGGCTTTGCACTACATCCTTGGCTTGGCGCACTCTACCAAATTATATTTAAAAAAATTTATTTATGTTGTATAATTTTTTATTGAATTACTCTGAAATAAAATTGCAATAATAAAGTTACAAAATATATTATTTCTCAAACATGTTATTAACGTCGTCGTGATAGTAATAAAATTTCAACCCGAATTAAACTTAACATGAATGCTTATGTTGAGTTTCAAAGTTAATTATATCTAAATGCTATAAAATGAATTTTTAGTATATTCCTCACCTACCTAGACCAAGGACTTTACAACATTCTAAATGTGTAACTAGCATATATAATGATAATGCCAACTAGTGTAGTGCCATTCTTTTAGTCTTTGATAGCTTATCCATTCTTAGATTATTGAAATTCCATTCAAAACGTAGCCCCACATCAATAAAGTACAGTCCAATTCCTCTCATTATATGCTACCCAGTACCAATAATATAACGTCCCTTCGGGGACATTCGATAAAATTGGAACGATACAGAGAAGATTAGCATGGCCCTTGCGCAAGGATGACACGCACAAATCGAGAAATGGTCCAAAAAATTTTTCAATCCAAGGTATTCTTCAGTCTTTTGAGATATGAGTTTAACTCTGAGCTCTTCCATAAGTTTGTAGGTATTCAACAGCGAATGCACATTTGCTATCAATGGCTTGTGAGATAGCATTCCATTAGTTTAACTCGCATTTGCTCTCCAACTCTCCAAGCTTTGGGTTAATGCATGTTATGTGAAACTATTGGCTCTAAACTCTTTATAACCTAGCATGTGACTTAAAAATAATCACTTTTATAAGTTACATCAAAAATGGTATAAGATTTAAAAAAAAGTAATTACAAAATGATGTGTCGAATTATAATTAGTGGATGTTCCGTCATATATGAACGGAACGGGTCAGATGGTTATAACCAATAACTATCACCCACATTACATTATTTTATATCTCGTTTTTGTTTCCAATCATTTGTCACCAAAGCATTATTAAAAATTTATGCTTCTTTCACTCAAATTTTCACTGCATTAACAATTAACATTGCGTTTGTAGCAGAGGGGAAATCTTACAATTTTAGCTAATCCTTACATTTCAAAATAAAATATCATATTAATTTTTTGAAGTTAATTTAAAATGTTTTTAAGTTAAAAATTGATATAAATTATACAATTAAGAAAACTGTAAACAATCTGAATAGTGGTATTAATTACAAAATTTGTTATTTTTAAAAGTTTAATACTTTAATCGAATTTTGAATAATAAAATATCTCAAATTAACTTTGAAAAATAAAATTTGATCCTATAATTTCAATTCTCAAATGGTAAGAGTCCTATTTTTTTAATAATGGTTACAGATCCAGATTTTGAAATACAACTTTAATCTCAATTTGAACTCAAAAGAAAGAGATATCATATTTAAATAATTTTCTTAAATATTAACGAAATAATATTTCTTCCGTTCAAGAATGAATGTCATATAATACTAATTTACTTTAATCTGTGGTCATGTAATTTTAAAAGTAATAATACAGTAACATATATATAGTTTTATGAATCTTATGTAATTTTTTGAATTATGAAATACATAGTTAATTGAGTTAATTTTTTTACACTATCATAATATTAATGATCTAGTTCTGATTCGTGTATGTCTCAAATACTCGCGAGTCGAGTCGAATTTGAGTACAATAAAATGTGTAGAATTCGAATATGAACAAATATTACAAAATTATATTCGAATTCAAGTACGAATTTTTAGTACTTAACAAAGTTTTGAGTAAAGTATTGTTCGTCTCGACTCGAGATCATTTTATCTCTACCCACTTAGATCAAATACAACAAGAAGGTATCCAGATTCATCCAAATCCAAGAAATTGACAACACCAATCGGTTTAAATGTCGCTTCAATCCCAACACAAAAAGTAAACTAATGCATATTTGGAGTCTTTAGAGCATCTCCAACAGTCTCTTCAACCACTTTGGGATGAAAAAATTCTCTCCAACAGTCTCTTCAACTTTAATCATCAAATCTGCATCATCCTTCCCATTTTTCAAATCTGCAATTAAAGGTTAAAAAAATTTATTACGTTTGATGGGTTTGATGTACAGCTCATTGAATTGAAGAGTAGCAAATAACGTTCTTCAAATTGCCACGTAAGTCAACAAACTTCAATTTAAAGAGTTTTTTTGCTACTACTCTTGGAGATACTCTTAGTGAAGCAATGTTTAGAACTCCTTTGAAATTTTGACCAAAAGAGTAGCAAAAGCTTCATGGTGTTATGAATAGTTATATTATGGATGTCCATTCATTTTCTATAACCTACATAACCTACATATTAGTACACTGATGAGCTATTCATTCTCCCTATTTAAGTTTGTATTTCTTTCATCTTCTATCTTTGTTCATGTATTTGTGAAGCCTATAAATAAAGGCTCACTATCCATGTATTTGTGGACTTGAAGAATATTAGAAAATCTCACTTCTTATATATAATCTTCTTATGCTCTCTCTAAAATTATAATACGTTATCAGCATTATAGCTTGTACAACAATGTTTACTAATTAATATTATTAACCACACTGCTATGTTACAAAAAGCTCATGTGTAAGTTTTTTTTACTAGCTTCAAGTATTAGTCTTTACCTATGTGTTATTATCAAAGAGGTTACAACTATTCGACAAATTACTGTGCTTAAAGTATTATGTTAATTATGTTGTGTATTTAATTTATTTTTAGAATATTTTCTTCTAACTTGTTAATCATATTTGTGATAGTTCATAATGTCAAACATTGTTAAACTCGAATTTGTAGCTCTTGACATTACTGGAAAGAATTATTTATCATGGGTGTTAGATGCTGAAATTCATCTAGATACAAAAGGTCTTGGTGATACTATCAAAGAAGGAAACAAAACATCTAGTCAAGATAAGGCCAAAGCGATGATATTTCTTCGTCATCACCTCCATGAGGGACTTAAAATTGAATATTTGACTGTTAAAGATCCACTTATCCTTTGGAACAATCTAAAGGATAGATACGACCACCAGAAAACTGTAATACTTCCTAAAGCTCGTTATGATTAGATGCATCTAAGATTACAAGATTTTAAATCTGTAAGTGATTATAACTCAGCTATGTTTAGAATCAGTTCTAAATTACAATTATGTGGAGAAAAGATCACTGATGCAGATATGTTAAAAAAAACATTCTCCACCTTTCACGCATCTAATATGCTCCTGCAGCAGCAATATCGTGAAAAGGGCTTTAAGAAATACTCTGAACTGATTTCATGCCTCCTTGTGGCTGAGCAAAATAATGAACTATTAATGAAAAATTATGAGGCCCGTCCAACTGGATCTGCTCCATTCCCTGCAGTTCATGCTGTAACATATAATGGAAAAAACAGAGGTCACGCCAGTAGTCGTGGACGCGGACGTGGTCAAAATAATCATCGTGGTGGTCATTTCTCAAACACATACACCCACCCGAAGTGGGAATATAAGGATGGAAAACGCGAAAAAGGTGATAAAGATAAAAAATCCATAGAGAATTTGTGTTATCGTTGTGGAGGTAAAGGCCATTGGTCTCGTACCTGTCGTACACCAAAACATCTTGTTGAGCTCTATCAACAATCACTAAAAGATAAAGGGAAGAAGATAGATACAAATTTTACTAGTGAGGATGGAAAAGATGAGACAAATCTCAATTTTTCTAGTAAGGATGGAAAAGATTAGACAAATCTTGATTCTGGAAATGATGATTTTAATTATGGTTGTGTTGATACCACTCATCTAGATGTTACTGATTTATTCTCAAATCCTGAAGAAAAAATTGACTTCTTGTTTGGTGATGAGAGTGTCCAAATATAAAATTTTTAGACGATGCTTTGATGTTATTGGACTTTATTTTAAGCATTAATAAAATTCTAATTATTATGTTTTTATCATGTTTAACTGTTTTCTTATGATTCGTTATATATGGGATATTTTATTAATCTGATTATATATTTCTTATTTTTCATTGAATAACATAGATACTCTCTTGATTCGATTTGCAATGAATGGTGGAGATATATGTCTCGCAGACAGCGCCACTACGCACACTATATTACAGAATAAGAAATATTTTTCTTCTTTCATAATGCAAAAGGCCAATGTTAGTACTATATCGGGTAGTGCAAAATTGATAGAAGACTCCGGAAGAGCTAACATTTTCTTGCCTGGAGGAACAAAACTTAAAATCGATGAATCATTATACTCTCCCAGGTCTCAAAGAAATTTATTGAGTTTTAAGGATATCCGCCAAAATGGGTATCATATTGAGACAACATGTGAAGGAAAGATTGAGTATCTTCACATTACGAGTATAATCTCGGGTAATAAAAGTGTATTAGAAAAATTACTAGCTTTTTCCTCTGGTTTGTACTACACGAGAATTAGAACAATTGAAACAAATGTGGTTGTTAATAAAAAGCTAACGAATCACAATAACTTTGTTGTTTGGCATGAACGGTTAGGCCATCCTGGATCGATAATGATGCGAAGAATAATTGAGAATTCATGTGGACATCCATTGGAGAACCAACAGATTCTTTAATCGAATGATTTCCCATGTGCTGCTTATTTTCAAGGCAAGTTAATTGTTCGGCCATCACCGGCTAAGATAGGGACTGAATCCCTTACTTTTCTAGAATGAATACAAGGTGATATATGTGGACCAATTCATCCACCAATTGGACCTTTTAGATACTTTATAGTTTTAATTGATGCATCAACAAGGTGGTCACATGTATCTCTATTATCAACTCACAACCTGGCGTTTACGAGGTTACTTGCTCAATTAATCAGATTATGAGCACATTTTCCAGATTATCCCATCAAGAAAATTCGTATTGACAATGCTGGTGAATTTACTTCCCAAACTTTCAATGATTATTGTATGTCTATTGGGATAAGTGTGTGAACATCCCCAAACTTTCAATGATTATTGTATGTCTATTGGGATAAGTGTTGAACATCCTGTAGCACATGTTCATACACAAAATGGCCTTGCAGAATCATTGATTAAGCGTCTTCAATTGATTGCAAGACCATTACTAATGAGATCAAAACTTCCAATTTCTGCTTGGGGTCATGCTATTTTACATGCGACAACACTAATTCGCATCAGACCAACAAGTTATCATAAATACTCTCCTTTACAATTAGTTTTTGGTCAGGAACCAAATATTTCTCATCTAAGAATTTTTGGTTGTGCTGTATATGTTCCAATTCCTCCACCACAACGTACTAAGATGGGACCTCAAAGGAGGTTAGGAATATATGTTGGATATGAATCCCCATCTATAATTAAATATTTAGAACCATCAACAGGGGATTTATTTACAGCTAGATTCGCTGATTGTCATTTTGATGAATTAGTATTCCCAACATTAGGGGGAGAAAATAGGCAGCTGGAAAAAGAGATAAGCTGGAATGAATTATCATTGTCTCATTTTGATCCTCGTACAAAATAATGTGAACTAAAAGTTTAGAAGATAATTCATTTACAAAGTTCAGCAAATCAATTGCCAGACGCATTTTCTAACCCAAAGAGTGTAACAAAGTCATATATACCAGCTGTTAATGCTCCAATTAAAATTGATGTCCCAGCAGGACAACCTCTTGTTGCCAATGAATCTAAAGCATGCTTGAAGTGTGGTAGACCAGTCGGTTCCAAAGATAAGAATCCTCGTATGAGAAAAGGAACAAAGATTTAAGATGGTCATGACTAGGAAATGGTAACTCCAGAAGAGTCTACAGAAAAACCTCTAGACATGACTAATATTACAGTTCCAAAAGACAATCAGGTACCTTAAATCATTGAAAATGAATAGATCTCGATAAATTATGTCATGTCCAGAAAAATATGGAACTGAAATGAAATTGACGTCGATAATATTTTTTCATACAATATAGCGCTAGATGTTATAAAAGATGACAAGGATCTTGAACCAAGGTCTATTGAGGAATGCATGCATAAAATTGATTGGCTAAATTGGAAAGACGCAATTGAGACAGAATTGAAATCTTTTGAAAAGAGAAATATTTTTGGACCAGTAGTCCGTACACCTGATGGTGTAAAACCAGTGGGGTACAAATGGGTTTTTGTTCGAAAACGAAATGAAAAGGGTGAAATTGTGGGACATAAAGCACGACTAGTTGCGCAAGGATTTTCACAAAGACCTGGTATTGATTATGAAGAGACATACTCTCATGTGATGGATGTGACTACTTTTCGATTCCTAATCAGTCTGGCAATAAAAGAAGGACTTCACTTGCGTCTAATGGATGTCGTTACAGCATATTTGTATGACCCACTTGATAATGAAATTTATATGAAACTCCCAGAAGGATTTAAATTGCCAGAAGCATGTAAATCCGGTTCTCGAGAACAGTACTCGATCAAATTAAATAGATCTCTATATGGATTAAAACAATCCGGTCGCATGTGGTATAACCGTCTTAGTGAATATTTGTTAAAGGAGGGATTTAAGAATGATCCTGTTAGCCCATGCATTTTTATAAAGAGATCTAGATTTGAGTTTGTTATTATTGCAGTATATGTTGATGATCTAAATATCATTGGAACTCCTGAAGAGATTTCAAAGGTAGTAGAGTACTTGAAAAGAGAATTTGAAATGAAAGATCTTGGAAAGACAAAATTTTGTCTTGGGTTACATATAGAGCATTTAAAGGACGGTATTCTTGTGCATCAAACATCTTATATAGAGAAAGTGCTAAAACGATTTTATATGGACAAAGCACATCCGTTGAGCACCCCAATGGTTGTGAGGTCACTTGATGTAAATAAAGACCCTTTCCGACCTCGAGAAAATGATGAGGAGATTCTTGGACCTGAAGTACCATACTTGAGTGCAATTGGAGTACTAATGTATCTTGCTAGTTATACACGACCTGATATATCGTTCTCTATCTACTTATTAGCAAGATATAGCTCTTGTCCAATCCGAAGGCATTGGAATGAGATTAAACATATACTTCGTTACCTACAAGGTACAAAGGATATGAGTTTGTATTTTCCTAACCAACCCAAAACAGATTTGACTGGTTTTGCAGATGTAGGATACCTATCCGATCCTTATAATGCTCGATCGCAAACTGGATATGTATTCACTTGTGGTGGAACCGCCATTTCTTGGCATTCGATGAAGCAAACTATAGTAGCTACATCTTCTAACCATGCTGAAATTTTGGCAATACATGAAGCTAGTCGTGAATGTGTATGGTTAAGGTCTGTAATTCAACACATATGAGGAGCTTGCGGTTTATCTTCAGGAGAAGAAACACCGACGGTCTTATATGAGGATAATACAGCATGCATTGTCCAACTCAAGGAAGGATATATCAAAGGTGATAGAACAAAATATATTTCACCAAAGTTTTTTTTCACTCATGACCTTCAGAAGAATGGTAATATAAATGTTTAGCAAATCCGTTCAAGTGAAAATTTGGCAGATTTATTAACAAAGGCGCTTCCTACTTCTACATTTGAGAAGCTAGTCCACAACGTTGGATTGCGTCGACTCAGAGATCTCAAGTGATATAATCATGAGGGGGAGTAATTAAAGTTTTTGATAAAGCAATATCTCATAAGTTTTTGAGGAATTATGTACTCTTTTTCCTTCACTAGGTTTTTATCCCACAGGGTTTTTCCTAGTAAGGTTTTAACGAGGCATATTCTTCAGTAATGGACATCCAAGGGGGAGTGTTATGAATAGTTATATTATGGATGTCCATTCATTTTCTATAACCTATATAACCTACATATTAGTACATTGATGAGTTATTCATTCTCCCTATTTAAGTTTGTATTTCTTTCATCTTCTATCTTTATTCATGTATTTGTGAAGCCTATAAATAAAGGCTCACTATCCATGTATTTGTGGACTTGAAGAATATTAGAAAATCTCACTTCTTATATATAATCTTCTTATGCTCTCTCTAAAATTATAATACATGGTCAATATCTTCTGCAATTATCAATATTTGATGTTCGTCCTTAGTAGCACCTACTAATATGTTTATTAGATCCCTAGAATTTATGGTTGAATGTCACTTCTGTCCCTCCAAGTTGCTACTCATTTTCAAAGTCGTCCTTAATGTTCATTTTTCGTCAGTTAGGTACTTAAGGTGACATTTTTGCGTTTATATTCCTCCAACCCGATTTAACACTAACCCGAACCAGTTTGATCAACCTAGATTTTTAATAATTTAAAATAAAATAAATAATTTTAATATTTTCAAATAAATTATTATTTTCAAAATAATTTTAAAATAATAATTATATTTAATATTTTAAAAACAATTATTATTTTTAAAATAATAATTATTTTTAATACCTTAAAATAAAATAATTATTTTAATAGTTATTTTTAATATTTTAAAAGAAAATATTATTTTTATAAAAAAATTAAAATAATAATTATATTTAATACTTTAAAATAATAATTATTTGTTATATCTAAAATAAAATATTACTTTTAAAAAGTTATAAAAATAATTATTATTTTAAGAAAAAAATATTAATTTTTTTTCCAAAAATGAGAAAAGTTTCCTAAAATATAGATTCAAAAAAATGAAACTTTATTTTTAAAAAAAGTAGATTTTTTTTGATTTTTTATGGAAAACTTTATTTTCAGGAAAAAAAAGTTACTATCTTTACCATTATTATATGTATTCTTAATATTAGAATTTTTAAAAACAAAAAATAGAAATTAAATTACAAAAAATAATAAAAGACAAATTAAAAAACGGATTCAACTTTTTTTAAAAAAAAATAAATTAAAAAGTTTTAAAATTAATTATTATTTTCAAGTAAAAAATTTGGAAAAATTTTCATTTTCTTAAAAAATGAGTAAGGTTTTATAAAATATATATTCAAAAAAGTAAACTTTATTTTCATACAAAAAAAATAATTTTTTTAAAGATGTGCAAATTTTCATAAAAATAATTGAGATTCAAATAATTTTAACTTTACTTTTTTTGAATTTATATTTTATAAAATTTACTCATTTTTGAACAAATAAAAGTTTCTATTATTTTTTTCATAAAATAATAAATATTTTTAAAACTTTTTCAAAATGATTTTTTTTAAATATAAAAAATATTAATTATTTCAAAAAGAATATTTTTTGCGTTTCTGTTCCTCCAACCCGATTTGACACCAACTCGACCCATTTTCACTAAATTTTGACCAAACTGTTAGGGTTTGAGCCTAAATAAATGTGGATGTCATTAATTATTTTTAATGATTCTATACATTAATGTGGTTTACTCCATGAGTAGATTAAATTAAGTATTTGGAAGCTCAAATCCATGGAATAATGAATGAGATATTAACTTTCAAAGATCACACTTGGAAATGATAAAAGATAATAAAAACATGTGAAAAAAACCAAGTTTCACATAGGTTGGGAATTAAAATTTTCATATGTTTATATACAAGGAAAGTGATCTTAGGTTTGGGCTCTAAGTGGCACCCCACTTTTGTGGAAGGGAGAGGACTTAGCCAAGGCTTGGTTCGAACCCACACGCGCGCTGCCGATAGACCAGCTTGGGTCTGGGTCCTTGTATATAAATTTTTAGACAAAATTTATTTAAATTTTTTAATTTAAATTTATTTAAATTTTGTTTATTTAATTCTATAAACGGTATTTATTATACTGTCAAAACTGTGTCCTTTTGAGAAGCAGTATCAAAACTGTGTCGTTTTGAGAAGTGGTATCTGCTGAAAGGGTATAAGTCTGAACGGGCGGCACAAAACTACTTCGTTTTGTCGCGCCTTTTCTATTAAGCCTAAAACTACGTAGTTTTGGTTTTGCTAATGCTTAAACTACGTTGTTGGTCCGACTAGTTGCGCCTATTCTGTAAATGATCAAAATTACGTTGATTTGACCAAAGGATACCAACCATACCTTTTCATAAGCACCCCATGCCTTTTCAAGAGTGAAGTGCCCATCCGAAGGGTCACCAACCCCTCCTATAAATAGATAAGAGGGGGCAACCTTCATACTCACTCATTTTTCATAAGCAATTAGCATCAATAGTTATTTTAGTATTCTGTTTTCCATCAGTTTCATAGTTCTAAAAAGAGAGAGTTAGAGCATTTATTTTTTGGTTCGTAGAGTATACTTTTTGTAGTGCTGCTAAAGTATACGATGTCATTGTATCCTGGGAGACAAGTGCTATCAACTCTGAGCATCATACGGAGGGCATAATTGTCTTAAGGACATAGTACCAAATACTAGCCTTGACAAATATAGTTTCCTTTAAGATTCACAACAATCTTAAGACAATTATTCTTTTTTCTCTATGTATATATTTGCAAGAAATATGGATACCAATTCTATTACTATAATTGGTTCTTCTTCTCCACCTTGTATACCAAATGTTCCTGTGAGCTATGGTGAAAAACCAGAAAAATTCAATGGGACAGAATTTAAAAGATGGCAATAAAAGATTTTATTTTATCTTACTATTTTGAACTTGGCGAGGTTTCTTCACGAAGATCCCCCTATGTTCAAAGAAGATGAAACAGACAGGCAAGTTGTTGCCGCAATAGATGCATGTAAACATGTAGATATATGGGATTATGGGATGCATGCATGTGTATAGTTCTCTCAAAACAGCAAGAGAATTATGGGATTCCTTGGATAAAAAATATAAAACAGAAGATGCAAGCACGAAGAAATTCGTAGTTGGCAGGTTTTTTGGCTACAAGATGGTGGATTCCAAGGCGGTCATCAACCAAGTCCAAGAATTACAAGTAATCCTGCATGAAATACATGCAGAAGGTATGTCCTTAAGTGAATCTTTCCAAGGTGCTGCTATTATTAAAAAACTACCACCTATGTTGACATATTTTAAAAATTATTTGAAGCATAAACGCAAAGAGATGAAACTTGAAGACTTAATCGTAAGATTAAGGGTAGAAGAGGACAACCGTGCTTCTGAGAAGAAAACGAGAACGACCTTTGTGGAATATAAAGCTAATGTGGTGGAACAAGGTCCTAAGTCTAAAAAGAGAAAGTTCTCTGGTAATGGGGCCTCAACAAGGAACAAATAAGAAGTTCCAAGGCAAATGCTACATCTGTGACAAGCCCGGACATACGGTAAAGGATTGTCGAAAACGCAAAGACCAGAACAAGAAGTCCGCACAAGCCAATGTAACGGAGGTGGATGGTCTTCTTCAAGATGTTTCTGAAATGAACCTTTCAGCGGTTGTTTTAGAAATAAATATGGTTGAGAATCCAAGAGAATGGTGGGTAGATACTGGAGCAACCCATGTGTGCTTCGACAGGAAGATGTTCTCCACATATCAAGAAATTGAGAATGGAGAACATTTATATATGGGAAATTCTTCTTCATCCAAGATTGCTGGACAAGGAAAGGTGATTCTGAATATGACATCTGGCAAGGAACTCAACCTCAACAACGTGCTCCATGTGCCTGATATTAGGAAAAATTTAGTGTCGGGATCCCTTCTTAGTCAAAAGAGATTTAATTTAGTCTTTGTATCAGACAAATTTGTCTTAACTAAAAATGGGATGTATGTGGGGAAGGGTTATATGAGCAATGAGCTCTTCAAAATGAATGTAATGACTATTGTACCTTCTGTTGGGAGAGTGCATATTTTGATTTGATATTTAAAGTAAAAGCTCATGATTGTATGTAAAGTCCTTCAAGGAATGTATGTACAAGGACTTAGTGATAGATCAAATTTGTTAGGTTGATCTAAACTCTTAATGTGTATCATTCTGTAAATGAATGTATAGATAAATAGATCAAAGCTGTTAGGTTGATCTTGAGATGTAATAGACAGGCTTCAAAGAGATCGTAGTGCATCAAACTGATCAAGATTACAGAAGCCAAGGCAGAAACGTAGAGCATCGAGGATCGTAGTGTGCCTGCCTTGATGGACCTCTTCGAAAATCGTAGAGTGGTCCCAACGTTTGCCGAGCCAACTCAGAGATCGTAGTGTGCTCTCAGAAACGTAGAGCTTGCAAAACAAGCAAGTGAAGATCGCAGTGCGCAAGTCTTTAAGAGAAATCGTAGTGCTCTTATTTGATAGCATCAGACCAAGCACCAAGGTGAAAAGACACCACGATTTGGATCGTAGAGTATCATCTGCCTTGTGTCAGAAGCATCGAGCCCCACCTTTTGTTTGGAGACAAATTCCAACAAATATGAAATGGGTTTTAAACGTTGAAGTCCTCACCAGTCCCAACGGTACAAAAGATATCCTTAGTATACAACGAAAGAAACGTATTGAAGAAGCTAAGAAAAGGACCAGAGGATAGAGGAAAACATCTTTTCAGGTGATAGGTGATAAAGCAATCTGCTGTGTCAGTGGGCCAGAATGCAGTTCAGAAGATGTGCAGAAACGTTTCAATCAAAGTTCAGAAATGTCAAACGCATTTAATGCTTCAACAAATGGCTTCAACGGATAGATTTCAAAGATAACATATATGAGAAACATCTTCAGATGAGAGAAGCAAGCAAGCATTATACAAAACGCACAAGAACACTCAACGCTCAACTCTACGATCTGAGAAAAAGAGAAAGCTTGCTCAGCTACTCAGTTCTTTTGAACAAGTGCTTAACGACAACTGAGTAGCACCAACCAAGAACTCAACAACTGCCAATCAACTGAAGTAAGAGTTTCAAGTCAGAAGGACTTGAAGAGTTCTAAGTGAACTGAGAAGAACCAAGTCTGCTGGACTTGAAGAGTTCAAGAGTGAACTAAGAAGTACCTAGATTGCTGATCTAGAAGGAATCTGTGAGATTCAGAAAGTGTAAAGATATCCTTAGTGGATTCCCTACTCGAGGAGTAGAAGAGTGGACTAGGAGCTTTAAGTGCTCTGAACCACTTAAAACTGTTGTGTCTCTCACATTCTTGCCATAACTGCTATATCTGCTATAACTGTTATAACTGCCTCACTCTCATTAACTCACTATATCTAAAAGGGAAAAACAAACTAATCTTAATTCCGCTGTGTTTGAATCATTATCAAAACTAACAAAGTAAAATGAAAAGATTTTTAAATATCTATTCATCCCCCACTTCTAGATAACTATTGTGCCTCCGGGAACTAACAATTGGTATCAAAGCAGGTTCTATTATATAGCCTACAAAGCTTAAGTAGATCCAATGGCACACTTACCAAGCGAATCAAGGACTGGAGGAGGCAGCAAGCCACCTATGTGTAACAAAGAAAAATTCGCTAACTGGAATATTAGGATGTAGGTATACATGGATTCTATAGATGAAGATCTATTTGAAACTGTTCAAAATGGGCCCTACATTCCTACAAAGCTTGCACCAACTACAGACGATCCAAATAGAATACAGATCAAGGTCAAAGAAGAATGGACTGACAACGAGAAGAGAGCTGTTCAACTCGACAAGAAGGCCAAGAACATTTTGTTTCAATCCTTAGAAGATGATCTGTTCAAAAATGTGGTCAACAACAAAACAACAAAGGAGGTTTGGGAAGCACTACTCATCATGCACGAAGGAACGGAAGAAGTCAGAGAAAACAAACAATCTCTCCTGACACAGTAATATGAAATGTTTGCACATGTTCAAGGAGAAAACGTCACTGCCACCTACGAGAGATTCAACGTTCTGCTCAACTCTCTACGAGCCTATGGAAAGATCTACCCAAACAAAGATCTAATCATAAAGTTCATGAGAGCCTTACCAAGCAGGTAGGATGCCAAAACCACTGCTATTAGAGAGTCAAAGAATCTCCATGAGATAACTGTTCAACAGTTAATTGGCAACCTTCTTACATACGAAATGGAGCTGACTCAACGAGCAGAAACTCTATCAGAAGGAAGAAAGAAGGATAAGGGTGTTGCTCTCAAAGAAACTGAAACTACCTCCAAGGTCAACACTGAAATTAACTCTGACTATGATGAAGATGATTATGAGGACTTTGCAATGCTGGTAAAAAGACTCAGAAGGTTCATGCATCAAGGCAAAACCAGCAAGCCAAAGAAGGTCAGCAACTACAGCAGCCAGGAGCAAATGAATGATCTATGCTACAATTGCAAGAAGCCTGGCCATTTCATTGCTAACTGCAACAAACCTCTCAGAGAAGAACTAAAGAAGAAATCACATCCAAAGAAGGAATACAAAGGCAACAAAAGGCCTCAGAAGAGAGACAAAGGCCTTATAGCTGGAAGATCGTGGAGTGACTCAGATAATGACTTAACTCCTGAATCGGGAGATGATGAAGATCCTCAAATGGCAAATCTTTGCCTGATGGCCAAGAATGCAAAGGACAAACAGAACTCCAACATACATGAAGTAAGTATAGATGAGGTATTTGACTTCAACTCTCCTGATGTAGACATTGATGATTTAAGAACTGCACTGCATAGCATAACATTTGATCTGCATAAATACATGAAATGGTTTAGAGTTTTGTCTAAGGACTATTCACTTCTTCAAAAGAAGAAAGAGAAAGTTCAAGAAGAACTGGAAACAGTCCTTCTAAGTACTGACTCTCTCTCCAAGGTTGAATCTGAGAATAAGCTCTTAAAACAGGCCAATGAGCTCAATGCACAAAGAGAGTCAAGTCTAACCTCTAAAATTGAGGAACTAGAAAAGATAATCTCTACATGGAATAAATCCTCTTCATCCATGGACTCCCTAATCTCTAGCCAGAAAAGTGTCTCTGATCGAACAGGTTTAGGCTTTGGGGAATCTACCTCAGAGTCATGTGTGGAAAAGGTAAAGGAAACTAGCACTATTAATGCTTCAAGTTTTAGTAGAGGCATTATATTTGTAAAATCCTCACAGAAGGATAAGCCAGTCAAACCCTGCTCTACTGGTTCAATCCATATTCCAAGGAATAAGGGATCTTATGATGGCCTGAGTTTCAAAAAAGAGAAGAGTAACCCAACCACTACTCATCAACTTCGAAGGATCATAGAGTCGAGTAAGACCAACTCTACGAATCAACTGGGAAGGTACAGTAGAGGTAAGGTACACTCCTCACAAATCATGAACCACAAGGACACATGGAAGAAGGAAAATCAGTTTAACAGAAGGATGACTAAAGATCCACAAAAGTCCAAAGGGAGGAAGAATTCTCACAAACACACAGGCATGCATCATATTAGATGTTTTGTGTGCAATAAAGTTGGTCACAAGGCTGCATAATGCTATTATAATTCCATGCATGTGAGACCCAAAATCAAGCAGATTTGGGTTCCCAAGTCTACTAACAAAGTAGGATCCATGCAAGTATGGGTAACAAAATAAAAGTTTTATGCTACCAGAGGAAAAGAGCTCCACGATCACAACCTGGTATCTGGACAGTGGATGCTCAAGGCACATGACAGGGAACAAGGCCCTTCTGTCTAACTACATAGAGAAGGAGGGTCCTTCAGTCATCTTTGGAGACAATGGCTATGGCAAGACAAGAGGATATGGCTCAGTTGGGAATGGTGCAGTGTCCTTCAGTAAAGTGGCATATGTGGAAGGACTACAACACAATCTTCTAAGCATAAGCCAACTCTGCGACAAGGGTCATCAAGTAACATTCCTCAACAATCAGTGTTAAGTCAGAGATTTGAAGACATCTGCTGTAAAGCTAACCGGGACAAGAGAAGGAAATGTCTACATAGTAAATCTTGGACAACTGAGCTCAGACGAGACAATATGCTTTTTGGCTAAAGCATCTGAAGAAATGAGCTGGCTTTGGCATAGACGACTGTCTCATCTCAACTTCAAGAGCATGTCCAAACTAGCCTCAAAAGATCTAGTAGCAGGCTTACCCAAGTTCAGCTTCGTCAAAGAAAGGCCTTGCAATGCATGTCAACTTGGAAAGAATTCTAACTCAATTGACAAGCCCCTGCAGTTGCTTCACATGGATCTGTTTGAGCCAATTCCAATATCGAGCCTTGGAGGGAAGAGATACTCACTGGTCGTAGTGGATGACTACACCAGATTTACATGGATATTCTTTCTAACCTCAAAAGATGAAACAAGCTCCCAACTGATCAAGATGTTCAGACTGGTGATGAACGAGAAAGGGGAGAAAATCAAGGCTATAAGGAGTGATCATGGCAGAGAATTTGACTTCACTGAAATGGACCAGTTCTGCACAGACAATGGCATTAGTCACAACTTCTCAGCTCCACGAACTCCTCAACAGAATGGAGTAGCTGAGAGAAAGAACAGAATGTTGATAGAGGCTGAAAGAACTCTACTAGCAGCAACACATCTGCCTGAATACTTCTGGGCAGAAGCCGTCAACACTGTATGCTACACTCAGAATTGGTCACTAATACACTCTACGATTAAGAAGGCACCCTACGAACTGTGGAAAGGAAGAAAGCCAAATGTCAGCTACTTCCATGTATTCGGGTGTGCATGCTACATTCTCAACAATGGGAAGCAGTATCTGACAAAGTTCCAACCCAAGTCAGACGAATGAATCTTTCTTGGTTATGCCACAAACAGTAAGGCCTATAGAGTGTTCAACAAGAAAACACTGAGTGTGGAAGTCTAGATCCACATCATCTTTGATGAAACAGACCTGGACAAAACAGTGTCTCAAGACACTATGAACGACAGTCCAGACTCAACGAATGAAGTCGTCGAGCCCAACACCACGATCATAGTGCCAGATAGTGAAATCGTTGAGCAAGGAAATGAGATCGTAGAGAGGCCTATGCAAGACAACGAACCTCCACACCAAGAAGAAGAAATAGATCTTAAAGACCTAAGACAAGAAGGCATCAGGACAGACGTCCCAACAGGAAACAGATGGGCAAGAGATCACACTCAAGATTTAATCATTGGAGATCCGAGTGCAAGAGTCAAAACAAGAGTTGCCACTCAAAATGAATGTTTCTATCTAAGCTTCCTGTCACAAATGGAACCTAAGAAGATAGAGGATGCTATGGAAGACTCCAGCTGGATAGAAGCCATGTAGGAAGAACTTAATCAGTTTGAAAGAAGCAAAGTATGAAGATTGGTTCCAAGACCAAAAAGTTATCCTGTCATTGGAACTAAGTGGGTCTTCAGAAATAAGATGGATGAAGATAGAGTAATAACCAGTAATAAGGCAAGACTAGTGGCCAAGGGTTACTCTCAGGAAGAAGGCATTGACTATGATGAGACATTTGCATCTGTTGCCTGACTAGAAGCCATCAGAATATTCCTTGCCTTTGCTACTCACATGAAATTCAAGGTCTTCCAGATGGATGTCAAAAGTGCATTCCTGAATGGAGAACTTCAAGAAGAAGTCTATGTAGAACAACCTCCAGGTTTCATCAATCCATCTCTTTCCAATTATGTTTATAGATTAGACAAAGCCTTATATGGTCTTAAACAAGCACCTAGAGTATGGTATGAAACACTAACTAACTTTCTTATTAAAAATGGGTTCACTAGGTAGAGTAGATACTACATTATTTCTTAGAAAGCATAAAGACAAAGTCCTATTGGTTCAAATATATGTTGATGATATTATTTTTGGTTCTACTGATGAAAAGCTATGTAAGAGATTCTCCAAGCTTATGCAGAGCAAGTTTGGGATGAGCATGATGGGCGAGCTGAATTTCTTCCTTGGACTGCAAGTAAAGCAGACTGATGAAGGAATCTTCATAAATCAAGCCAAGTACATTAAAGATTTACTTAAGAAGTATGACATGGAATCAGCCTCTCCCATGAAAAACCCAATTGCTCCTGCCACCAAGTTTGACAAAGATGAAAAAGGTAAAAGTATTGATATAACTCAATACAGAGGTATGATAGGCTCTCTTCTATATCTAACTGCCAGTAGACCAGATATAATGTTTGCAACATGCATGTGTGCTAGATTTCAGGCTAATCCTAAAGAATCACATTTAACTGCTGTAAAGAGGATTTTCAGGTATCTCAAGGGTACACCTCACTTGGGGCTTTGGTATCCCAAGGAGTCCTCATTTGAACTAACAGAATACACAGATGCTGATTTTACAGGCTGCAAAATCGATAGAAAGAGTACTAGTGGCACTTGTCAATTGCTAGGAAACAGACGTGTGTCCTGGTTTAGCAAGAAGTAAAATTCAGTATCTACTATAACTGCAGAAGCTGAATACATTGATGCTAGCAGCTGCTGTGCTCAGATCCTATGGATGAGAAATCAGCTAGCAGATTATGGGTTTGAATTCAAATCAATACCTATTCACTGTGATAACACAAGTGCCATAGCAATAACTCATAATCCTGTCATGCATTCTAGGACTAAGCATATAGAAATAAGGTATCACTTCATTAGGGATCATGTGCAAAATGGAACTATATCGTTACAATATATCCCTATTAAAAATTAACTTGCTGATGTCTTTACAAAGCCTCTAGATGAATCCAGATTTAACAAGTTAATAAGTGAGCTAGACATGCTTAATTTACAACCATGAAATATATGCTCTAGTTTGTGCTGACCATATAGATATAAAGGATATGTTTGAAATCGTAGACATGATTAAAGGAAGTCCACGATCGCAGAGCTGCAGTGACATGAAAGACAACGATCGTAGTACAGACTCAACGATCGTATTGCCAACTCAACGATAACAGAGCTCCATAAACAAAATAAAGGAGCATCCTGTGATGATAAAGTTCAACAAATCTAAGCAATCTCTCTCTGTCAAGCACCTCAGGAACAAACCTAACCCTTGATTCACTCTATGAGGTTGGCCCTTCCTGAACTACCTTAAACCGAGAAGAATGCTAAGTCAAAAGTTCATCACAAGGACCCGAGTAGACTCGACGATTGCAGAGCAGACACAACAATCGTAGTTCAGACCTGACGATTGCAAAGTAGACTCGATTATTGCAGAACAGACTCGACGATCATCAAGACTACCTCAACGATCGTAGTCTTCCCAAAAGATACATTAGCTCAGAAGGAGCTAAGGGCAAATCAGTACATTCCTCATCAGTCAAATTTGTAGAGCCAAACAGAATTTAACACATGCCCCACTAAGCAAATGGAGAGAGGGAAGTTACAAGTATAGTTTGAAAATGCCTTTTTGAAATCAGAAGTTCAAAAAGCTCATCTCTCTCTCTCTCTCTACAAGCAAAAATCCTAACTTTCAGAAAAGCTCAAACAATTATACATAGTGCAAAGAAATCAATGGCAACCTCAAACGTCATCTCTGGTTACAGACTCTACTTCGATGAGTTCAAGACAGCTGACCCCAAATTTCTCAAAACTCTGTCGATGATAAAGAAAGCCGGTCTTGAAGAAGCTCTGGGTACGAGCACATGGATTTACCCCAAACTGATAAAGGAATTCTATAGAAATGGGGCACTCAAAAATGACGTCATCACTACGAGGGTCAAGGATATAGAAATCAAGCTCAAGGCTGAGGACATCAACCTAGTCCTAGGTTTCAAATCTGAAGGGTTTTCGTTTATGGATGGCATCGATTTCCATGAAGGACTTAAAAGGATGCATCACAAGAAATTCCCCACTGTCAAAGGATACAAGAAGAAGGAATTTCCTCAGAGGTACGAATTTCTGGCAGACATTATGGGAAAGTGCATATGCTGCAAGAGCACAGGCCACGATTCTGTAAACGAGGTGCAGCTCAAGCTCATGAAAGCCATCAGTTGTGGGATACAACTTGACTATGGAGCCCTGTTGCTTGAATGGATTGGGAAGTGGATTCTCAGCTCGAAGAAGTCAAAGAGCTCTGGAAAGATGCTCTATGGGAGATTCATCAGTATCATCCTACAGTCTGCTTTGGGTGATAAGATAGGGGATGATGAAGGAGAATCAATCAATCCGAACAGACGAATGACCCAGCAACTGTTCGAGAACTAGAAAAGGAATCCAACATAAAATGTACATATGTTATCTGAGTCCAGTGGTAGAACTGGTGATCTAAAGGAATCAGGGATTCCAGGAAATATGTCAGTCGTCAAAGAGACTGAAGAAGAAGAGGGAGAGATTAACAAGGAAGAACCCACTGCCTTGATCAGAAAAAGTAAGGGCAAGAGAAAGCTAAAGACTAGAATGGCAGAAGAACCCCAAGGATCAACTACTGATATACCTATAGAATCTTCTGACATTGAAGCTCTGAGGATCCTAAGAAGAAAGGAACAGCAGGCTGAGGCCGATGAAGACAGAGCCACCATTGCTCAGCTGCTAAAGAAAAAGAATAAGCACATCCATAAGTCTAAGAGGCCATCTATCTCTTCGATCGTAGAATCTCTACCGATCGTAGAGACCAGACCGAACACCTCTAGCAAGGAAATTGTTGCACCAGATGTTCTGGCTGATCAACAGGACAGAGCTAAAGCTTAAGAAAGTCCTGAGGCTGTGGATCAGCCTAGAAAACCAAGACGAAAATTGGTTAAAAAGTACATCCGTGTCAATGAAGGAATACTCAAAGAGGAAGACAAAAAGATGGCTGCTGAAAAGGAACTATCCAAAGAAAGCCAAAAAGACATAGCTCAAGCTGAGGGGGAGATACCTGAAGTTCTCACCATAGAAAATTCTTCAGCTGAAAGGGAGCTACCAGTTCTACAGATAGATGATCATGTTGAGGGGGAGCCTCATGATATCCCCATGACAGAAGAAGCTGCTCCTGCAGAAAATGAGGGAGAGCCTAAGCAAGAACATCAAAAGGAAGTCATTTATATAGTGGAATACTCAAAAGGAGATAGAGAAGAAGAAGAAGACGAAGATGATGATGAACTTGAGATCACAGGTGTGGGCCGTGATGGGTATAGGAGTTTTCTCTATAATCAGCTGTTCTCTTATCTCCCCATGATGCCTTTTCATCAAGCTCAAATTCTAAACTCCTGGAATCACATGTTTTGGAGCTTCAAAGAATATCCAGCCATCTCTGTGCTAGCTCATGGATTTCCAGGCAACTTCAACTTTGCCAAACAGCTGATAACAAATGGTCCCTCTTCAAGGATGGTGCATGAGGTATTATATGTCCCAATCTTATTTAGAGTTAATCACTATCCACTATTTTTCTTCAGCCAATTTTATGAATTTCCAAGCTGGTTGGAAGTGGTCCTAAATCCACAAAGTCAAATCCCAGTTACAGAATCCCAAAATTCTGTAACTGATTAACCAAATATGCCCAACTTCATATTGATCCCAACTCCCATCATCTCTACGATCACTGACTCTAGCCCCATCGTAGAGTCCCATGGTCAAATCGTAGAGCCACCTACTCCAGACACCCAAACATAGGCTCCTCCATCCGATATTCCCTCATTATCCACAAATGAATACTTCAACCTTGATCTACCCCTCTACTCCTTGTAAGATCAAAACAAGAGTACACCCTCTCCTCCACATATACCACAACTCAGCGAACTTCTGTCAAATCTGCCCACCAAGTATGAGTTATCCGAAGTGTCAAAGAAAGTGATTAAGGATATCGATGACAGTCTTGAAGCTCACACAGAACTTATTCAACTAAGATTGACTAAAATGATAACAGCTGCCAATGCTCTCCCTGGCACCCTAAGCTCTGAGCTCACAAAGAAGCTCAGGGAGATCATAAAAGAAATGGTGAAGAGCATAAAGGACAAGGATGATATCCACTTCCTAGCAGCTAAAAGACATAGAGATGTTGTTCTTGCCTTGCAAACAACTCAAGATGCCCAGAATAAACTTATGTTGGAGAGCATCATCAATCTGCAAACTGCCGTAAAAGAATTCCAACAATTCTACGTCAACCAAGGACAGCAGACTAACAATGTTCTAACCGTCCTCCGACATAGAGAAGCAGACTGACAATGTTCTAGCACCTTATTCACCACAACAAAATGGTGTTGCAGAAAGAAAGAATAGAACTTTAAAAAAAATGATGAATGCATTATTATTAAGTTCTAAGCTTCCTCAGAATTTGTAGGGGGAAGCAATTCTTTCAACAAATTATATTCTCAACCGAATACCTCAAAAGAAGTCTAATGTTACACCCTATGAATTATGGAAAGGACGTAAGCCGTCTTATAAACATTTAAAAGTGTGGGGGTGTTTAGCAAAAGTAATGGTTCCTCCACCCAAAAAGGTGAAAATAGGACCAAAAATAATCGATTGTATATTCACTGGTTATGCTAATAATAGCAGTGCATATAGATTTTTGGATAATAAATCAAAAATAGTGGAAATACATGAAAATATTATTATTGAGACAAAAGATGCTGAATTCTTTGAAACAGTATTTCTTAATAAAAAGGATCAAGAGCCAAGTTCCAACGAACAAAAAACAAGATCAAATAAAAGAACTTATGATGCTGTTAATGACAGTAATCATGATTTACAAGATATTGATGAACCTAGATGTAGTAAACATGCTAGAACATCAAAATCTTATGGTCTGGATTTTCTAACCTATTTGTTAGAAAATGATCCTCAAACTTATAAAGAAGTAGTATCGAGTCCTGAAGCTCCATATTGGAAAGAGGCAATAAATAGTGATATAGAATCCATTTTGCACAATCATATGTGGGAATTAGTAGATCTCCCACCAGGCTCTAAACCACTTGGATATATGTGGATATTCAAGAAGAAAATGAAAGCAGATGTATCTATAAACAAATATAAAGCAAGACTTGTAATCAAAGGATACAGGCAAAATGAGGGTTTAAATTATTTTGATATTTATTCTCATGTGACAAGAATATCCGCAATTAGGATGTTAATAGCCATTGCAGTTATATATAATTTAGAAATACATTAAATATATGTAAAAATAACTTTCTTGAATGGATATTTAGAAGAAGAAATCTACATAGAACAACCAGAAGGATTTATTGTTCCAGGACAAGAAAAGAAAGTTTGTCAGCTTGTAAAGTCTCTTTATGGATTAAAACAAGCACATAAACAATGGCATGAAAAATTTGATAATACAATGTTATCAAATGGTTTCAAAATAAATGAGTGTGACAAACGTGTGTATGTCAAGGACACTAAGAATGAGTATGTCATTATTTATCTTTATATAGATGATATGCTCATTATGGGTAGTAAAAATGAAATCATTAAAACTACTAAAGGAATGTTAAATAATATGTTTGACATGAAAGACATGGGTGTTGCCGATGTAATATTAGGAATTTAAATTTCTAAAATATCGAATGGGTTAGTATTATCACAATCACACTATATTGAGAAAATACTAAGAAAATCCAATCAATATGATTGCAATCCTGTGGGAACAGCGGTAGATATAAATCTACACTTGTCTAAAAATAAAGGAGAGAGCATATCACAACCTGAGTATGCACAAATAATTGGAAGCCTTATGTACTTAATGAATTGTATGTAATTCTATATATGTGCACACCTAGAGGGGGGTGAATAGGTGTTGAAGCTAAAAGTGATAAACGATGAAATCTTTTTGAAATTTTATGTAACAGGTTTAAATCAGACAGCTATGCCTGTCAGCTTTAGTGTTTGCTTTAGCTTATATTATTCGTTTATTATTATCAGACAGCTAGACCCGTCTGCTTTAGTGTCTAAATAGTATAACTTCAAGTAGCGTGATGCAAAAATGTGCAGAACATGAATGACAGTTAAGGAGATAAACAGAAATAAAAATTACACCAATAATATAGTAACTCTCTAAAAATGCACTGATCTGTTCGTTGCAAAATTAGAGATCTATTTTGACTTTTTGAAGTCAATTTACAGGAATATTGACACAAATTTATTTAATTTAGTACAAATAACTATAACTATTATAAACAACTAAAAAGTAGTACTAGTTATCATAGAATTTTAGGATGAAGGGGATATGTTATAAAAATGAGGCACTCACCACTTTTATATTTTTACTTCCAAATTTTATTCCAGGAATCAAACGTATACAAATCTACAAACTGATGTTGATGGAACGAAACAAACTACAAATTAGAGCTTTATTATATCAAATAAGTCTACTATCACATAAAACCGCTCACATATTTTGATGGTCCGCGTGTAAAACAAGACATGTGGGCCATCAAAATATGTACGTATATTTGATATTAGAATTATTCTTATTATAGAGAGCCTTTTGAATTTAAAGGAACAAAAAACATACAATTAGTATCTTTGGAACTATATTTGGTGGGGTACGCCAGGCCAAGGCAATAGTGCAAAGCCAAAGCGACGCTCGAGAGCGACCCAAGAGCAAGCTACTGTGATGGACTTTCCCTCTCAAAAAATAAATTTAATATCGTGTGGATCAATAATCCACATATTAAATATTAAACTGATAAGAACAGATACTACACTTGATGTTAGCCAAAAGGCCGAGAAATGTATGCGTAAAACTATTGTTGCCTTCTCCTTTGGTATCTCGCTTTCCGTGTCACTCTGCACATCTACATAATGTGGGACTATACTACAAGCCTCAACTTTCTTATAACTTTCAGTAAAAAAACTAACGTTGTCTGTATCTACAACCTCTTCTCTCTACATAAATCACCATAGTAGATATTGTTTCACATTATAAGCGTGCAAGAGTTTTGCTTAGTGCCTGAACCTAACTTCGATATCAAATGCACACCTATTGTGTATGTTGTGAATGAGTGAGTTGATTCAGTAATGTTGACATTTTCCCTCAAAACATTCACTCTGTCAGGTTTTTATTTTATACCTTTTTAGGCTTTTTAATAATACTCCCTCTGTTCCAAAATATTATAGCAATTTACTAGAAATGCACTCTGCTCGTTTCAAAATTAGAGATCTATTTTAACTTTTTGAAGTCAATTTGCAGGAATATTGACACAAATTTATTTAATTTAGTACAAATAACTATAACTATTATAAACAACTAAAAAGTAGTACTTGTTATCATAGAATTTTAGGATGAAGGAGATATGTTATGAAAATGAGGCACTCACCACTTGTATATTTTTACTTCCAAAATTTATTCCTGGGAATCAAACTTATACATATCTACAGACTGATGTTGATGCAACGAAACAAACTACAAATTTGAGGTTTGTTATAGCAAATAAGTCTAATATCACATAAAATCGCTTTCATATTTTGATGGTCCGCGTGTAAAACAAGGCATGTGGGCCATCAAAATATGTACGTATATTTGATAGTACACTTATTCTTATTATAGAGAGAGCCTTTGGAATTTAAAGGAACAAAAAACATACAATTAGTATCTTTGGAACTAAATTTTGTGGGGTACGCCAAGCAAAGGCAATAGTGCAAAGCCAAAGCGACGCTTGGGAGCCCCAATAGCAAGCTACTGTGATGGACTTTCCCCCTCAAAAAATAAATTTAATATCGTGTGGATCAATGATCCACATATCAGATATTAAACTGATAAGAACAGATACTACACTTGATCTTAGCCAAAAGGCCGAGAAAGGTATGCTTAAAACTATTGTTGCCTTCTCCTTTTGTATCTCTCTTTACGTGTCACTCTGCACATCTACATAATGTGGGACTATACTATAAGCCTCAACTTTCTTATAACTTTAGGTAAAAAAACTAATGTTGTATGTATCTACAACCTCTTCTCTCTTCATAAATCACCATAATAGAGATGGTTTCTCATTATAAGCGTGCAAGAGCTTTGCTTAGTGCCTGAACCTGACTTCGATATCAAATGCACATTTATTGTTTATGTTACTGAATAAGTGAGTTGATTCAGTATTGTTGGCATTTTCCCTCAAAACATTCACTCTGTCAGGTTTTTATTTTATAACTTTTTTAGGCTTTTTAATAATACTCCCTCTGTTCCAAAATATTATAGCAACTTACTAAAAATGAACTCTATTCGTTCCAAAATTAGAGATCTATTTTGACTTTTTGAAGTCAATTTGCAGGAATATTGACAAAAATTTATTTAATTTAGTACAATTAACTATAACTATTATAAACAACTAAAAAGTAGTACTAGTTATCATAGAATTTTAGGATGAAGGAGATATGTTACGAAAATGAGGCACTCACCACTTGTATATTTTTACTTCCAAAATTTATTTCTGGGAATCAAACGTATACATATCTACAGACTCTTGTTGATGCACGAAACAAACTACAAATTTGAGGTTTATTATATCAAATAAGTCTACTATCACATAAAATCGCTTTCATATTTTGATGGTCCGCGTCTAAAACAAGACATGTGGGCCATCAAAATATGTACGTATATTTGATATTAGAATTATTCTTATTATTGAGAGAGCCTTTGGAATTTAAAGGAACAAAAAACATACAATTAGTATCTTTGGAACTAAATTTGGTGGGGTACGCCAGGCCAAGGCAATAGTGCAAAGCCAAAGCGACGCTCGAGAGCACCCCAATAGCAAGCTACTGTGATGGACTTTCCCTCTCAAAAAATAAATTTAATATCGTGTGGATCAATGATCCACATATCAGATATTAAACTGATAAGAACAGATACTACACTTGATCTTAGCCAAAAGGCCGAGAAAGGTATGCTTAAAACTATTGTTGCCTTCTCCTTTTGTATCTCGCTTTCCGTGTCACTCTGCACATCTACATAATGTGGGACTATACTATAAGCCTCAACTTTCTTATAACTTTCGGTAAAAAAACTAATTTTGTCTGTATCTACAACCTCTTCTCTCTTCATAAATCACCATAGTAGAGATGGTTTCTCATTATAAGCGTGCAAGAGTTTTGCTTAGAGCCTGAACCTGACTTCGATATCAAATGCACATCTATTGTTTATGTTACTGAATGAGTGTGTTGATTCAGTAATGTTGACATTTTCCCTCAAAACATTCACTCTGTCAGGTTTTTATTTTATACCTTTTTTAGGCTTTTTAATAATACTCCCTCTGTTCCAAAATATTATAGTAACTTACTAAAAATGCACTCTGCTCGTTCCAAAATTAGAGATCTATTTTGACTTTTTGAAGTCAATTTGCAGGAATATTGACACAAATTTATTTAATTTAGTACAAATAACTATAACTATTACAAACAACTAAAAAGTAGTACTAGTTATCATAGAATTTTAGGGTGAAGGAGATATGTTATGAAAATGACGCACTCAGCACTTGTATATTTTTACTTCCAAAATTTATTCCTGGGAATCAAACGTATACATATCTACAGACTGATGTTGATTCAACAAAACAAACTACAAATTTGAGCTTTATTATAGCAAATAAGTCTACTATCACATAAAACCGCTCACATATTTTCATGGTCAGCGTGTAATACAAGACATGTGGGCCATCAAAATATGTACGTATATTTGATAGTAGACTTATTCTTATTATAGAGAGAGCCTTTGGAATTTAAAGGAACAAAAAACAAACCATTAGTATCTTTGGAACTAAATTTGGTGGGGTAGACCAAGCCAAGGCAATAGTGCAGAGCCATAGCGACACTCGAGAGCCCCAATAGCAAGCTACTGTGATGGACTTTCCTCCTCAAAAAATAAATTTAATATCGTGTGGATCAATGATCCACATATCAGATATTAAACTGATAAGAACAGATACTACACTTGATCTTAGCCAAAAGGCCGAGAAAGGTATGCTTATAACTATTGTTGCCTTCTCCTTTTGTATCTCGCTTTCTTTGTCACTCGGCACATCTACATAATGTGGGACTATACTATACGCCTCAACTTTCTTATAACTTTCGGTAAAAAAAACTAATGTTGTCTATATCTACAACCTCTTCTCTCTTCATAAATCACCATAGTAGAGATGGTTTCTCATTATAAGCGTGCAAGAGTTTTGCTTAGTGCCTGAACCTGACTTCGATATCAAATGCACATCTATTGTTTATGTTACTGAATGAGTGAGTTGATTCAGTAATGTTGGCATTTTCTCTCAAAACATTCACTCTGTCAGGTTTTTATTTTATACCTTTTTTAGGCTTTTTAATAATACTCACTCTGTTCCAAAATATTATAGTAACTTACTAAAAATGCACTGATCTGTTCGTTCCAAAATTAGAGATTTATTCTGACTTTTTGAAGTCAATTTGCAGGAATATTGACACAAATTTTTTTAATTTAGTTCAAATAACTATAACTATTATAAACAACTAAAAAGTAGAACTAGTTATCATAGAATTTTAGGATGAAGGAGATATGTTATGAAAATGAGGCACTCACCACTTGTATATTTTTACTTCCAAATTTTATTCCTGGGAATCAAACGTAAACATATCTACAAACCGATGTTGATGGAACGAAACAAACTACAAATTTGAGCTTTATTATATCAAATAAGTCTACTATCACATAAAACTGCTCACATATTTTGATGGTCCGCATGTAAAGCAAGACATGTGGGCCATCAAAATATGTACCTATATTTGATAATAGAATTATTCTTATTATAGAGAGAGCCTTTGGAATTTAAAGGAACAAAAAACAAACAATTAGTATCTTTGGAACTAAATTTGGTGGGGTACGCCAGGTCAAGGCAATAGTGCAAAGCCAAAGCGACGCTCGAGAGCGCCCCAATAGCAAGCTACTGTGATGGACTTTCCCTCTCAAAAAATAAATTTAATATCGTGTGGATCAATGATCCACATATTAGATATTAAACTGATAAGAACAGATACTACACTTGATCTTAGCCAAAAGGCCGAGAAAGGTATGCGTAAAACTATTGTTGCCTTCTCCTTTTGTATCTCGCTTTTCGTGTCACTCTACACATTCATATAATGTGGGACTATACTACAAGCCTCAACTGTCTTATAACTTTAGGTAAAAAAAACTAATGTTGACTGTATCTATAACCTCATCTCCCTACATAAATCACCATAGTAGATATTGTTTCACATTATAAGCGTGCAAGAGTTTTGCTTAGTGCCTGAACCTGACTTCGATATCAAATGCACATCTATTGTTTATGTTGTGAATGAGTGAGTTGATTCAGTAATGTTGACATTTTCCCTCAAAACATTCACTCTGTCAGATTTTTATTTTATACCTTTTTAGGCTTTTTAATAATACTCCCTCTGTTCAAAAATATTATAGCAACTTACTAAAAATGCGCTCTGCTCGTTTCAAAATTAGAGATCTATTTTGACTTTTTGAAGTCAATTTGCAGGAATATTGACACAAATTTATTTAATTTAGTACAAATAACTATAACTATTATAAACAACTAAAAAGTAGTACTAGTTATCATAGAATTTTAGGATGAAGGAGATATGTTATGAAAATGACGCACTCACCACTTGTATATTTTTACTTCCAAAATTTATTCCTGGGAATCAAACGTATACATATCTACAGACTGATGTTGATGCAACGAAACAAACTACAAATTTGAGGTTTATTATAGCAAATAAGTCTACTATCACATAAAACCGTTTTTATATTTTGATGGTCCGCGTGTAAAACAAGACATGTGGGCCATCAAAATATGTACGTATATTTGATATTAGACTTATTGTTATTATAGAGAGAGCCTTTGGAATTTAAAGGAACAAAAAACATACAATTAATATCTTTGGAACTAAATTTGGTGGGGTACGCCAGGCAAAGGCAATATTGCAAAGCCAAAGCGACGCTTGGGAGCCCCAATAGCAAGCTACTGTTGTGATGGACTTTCCCCCTCAAAAAATAAATTTAATATCGTGTGGATCAATGATCCACATATCAGATATTAAACTGATAAGAACAAATACAACACTTGATCTTAGCCAAGAGGTCGAGAAAGGTATGCATAAAACTATTGTTGCCTTCTCCTTTTGTATCTCGCTTTCCGTGTCACTCTGCACATCTACATAATGTGGGACTATACTGCAAGCCTCAACTTTCTTATAACTTTCGGTAAAAAAACTAATGTTGTCTGTATCTACAACCTCTTCTCTCTACATAAATCACCATAGTAGATATTGTTTCACATTATAAGCATGCAAGAGTTTTGCTTAGTGCCTGGACCTGACTTCGATATCAAATGCACATCTATTGTTTATGTTGTGAATGAGTGAGTTGATTCAGTAATGTTGACATTTTCCCTCAAAACATTCACTCTGTCAGGTTTTTATTTTATACCTTTTTTAGGCTTTTTAATAATACTCCCTCTGTTCCAAAATATTATAGCAACTTACTAAAAATGCACTCTGCTCGTTTCAAACTTAGAGATCTATTTTGACTTTTTGAAGTCAATTTGCAGGAATATTGACACAAATTTATTTAATTTAGTAAAAATAGCTATAACTATTATAAACAACTAAAAAGTAGTACTAGTTATCATAGAATTTTAGGATGAAGGAGATATGTTATGAAAATGAGGCACTCACCACTTGTATATTTTTACTTCCAAAATTTATTCCTGGGAATCAAACGTATACATATCTACAGACTGATGTTGATGCAACGAAACAAACTACAAATTTGAGCTTTATTATATCAAATAAGTCTACTATCACATAAAATCGCTTTCATATTTTGATGGTCCGCGTCTAAAACAAGACATGTGGGCCATCAAAATATGTACGCATATTTGATATTAGAATTATTCTTATTATTGAGAGAGCCTTTGGAATTTAAAGGAACAAAAAACATACAATTAGTATCTTTGGAACTAAATTTGGTGGGGTACGCCAGGCCAAGGCAATAGTGCAAAGCCAAAGCGACGCTCGAGAGCACCCCAATAGCAAGCTACTGTGATGGACTTTCCCTCTCAAAAAATAAATTTAATATCGTGTGGATCAATGATCCACATATCAGATATTAAACTGATAAGAACAGATACTACACTTGATCTTAGCCAAAAGGCCGAGAAAGGTATGCTTAAAACTATTGTTGCCTTCTCCTTTTGTATCTCGCTTTCCGTGTCACTCTGCACATCTACATAATGTGGGACTATACTATAAGCCTCAACTTTCTTATAACTTTCGGTAAAAAAACTAATTTTGTCTGTATCTACAATCTCTTCTCTCTTCATAAATCACCATAGTAGAGATGGTTTCTCATTATAAGCGTGCAAGAGTTTTGCTTAGAGCCTGAACCTGACTTCGATATCAAATGCACATCTATTGTTTATGTTACTGAATAAGTGAGTTGATTCAGTAATGTTGGCATTTTCCCTCAAAACATTCACTCTGTCAGGTTTTTATTTTATACATTTTTTAGTCTTTTTAATAATACTCCCTCTGTTCCAAAATATTATATGTAAGACCCCGAATTTTATGAAATAAAAGTATTCAATTTTTCTTATAATTACTATTCAGTAAATGGTTAAATTGATAAATATTAAAGTTAAGGGTGATATATGAATTTTTTTTTCGAAATACACAAGTGGTTATAAAATATTCATTATTGTCGGGGAATATTCGCTTGGTCGTGGAATATTCTTACTGTCGGAGAATATTCGTACGACGTCGCAGTCTTTTGTGGGCCCCATAACGAAAAGCGATTGGATGAAGAAAACGACAAGAGTAAGTTGTTTATAAATAATGGCGTAGTTGTTACCGTTAACACTGTTAGAATACCCGGTGGTTAAAACAAAGTAATACGCGTTGTTGCACAGTAGCACACGGTATTGCACCAATTATTATTTTTTACGTAAGAAGGCATTACTCAATAATTTTTACAGTAATTACTGTTCAGTATTTTATTTTATTGATTCAATAATTGCTGCGTTGATATTTTATATTACTGTTATTTTAATAATTGTCACTACACAGTATTTTTTATTATCGGAGCAATAATTCATATTATCTTAATAATATTATTAGATAACATTATTGGCAATGTCTAGAAAGTTCTGTCTAAGGAGAGGTTTGGTCATCTAATTGCGCGCCAGTAAGGAGAGATCCTTATTGGAAAGCCCCCTCTTTCCTGGGAACGGCCTGACTGCCAGTACTGTGATTCTGTAATATTATTTGTATATAATTAATTATTGATTTATATGATGAGGAAAATATTGATTTTATGTGGATATAGATGGAGAAAATTTTAATGTGACAATTGTTGAAAATTAATATTTTATCTTTTTTTGATAAAATAATTCATTTAAATATATTATTTTAATAATATATTAATGGTGATATTTTTACAATGAATGTGGGATATATGAGTATATGAGGAGGAAGAGTATTTTTGTGGCATTAAATGATTAACACATGTTTTGTGTGTTGGTGGACACAATTCTTGACCGAAAATTTATTATTGACTGTAAAATCGTCCGTTTGTGAATTTCGGTCAATTTCTGTTTGGAATTTGGAAAAACTTTCTTCTGCAAAGTTGTAGAGAATTGAATTTCCTATAAAAACTCGCGAGATTCGAATTTTCTGATAAAAGGGCTATTTATTATGAATTATTGAAGTTCCGAAGTTCCGAAATAATTGATTTTTGGAAGTTTTATTTATTTTTATTAACAAAAACGTTTTTTACACTTTGGTGGGCCCCACTTGCACATGTTGATGGCTGAATCCAGATTTTCAAAGGTGGGCTAAGGAAAATTTATAATTATATTATTATGTTATTAAATTTTCTGCTTTGGTGTTCTAAGCAATTTCCTATAAATAGGGTGCTTAGGTTAGAATTAAAAATCACACCAGAAACTGAAGTTTTCTCTCTATTTCTCTCTCTATATTATCGAGTGTATTCTTGTGAGTATTTTGATATCTTGAGTGTTGCTATACGGTGTAAGTTCGTTCAGCGTTATTCCAGTCAGGAGTACTGCTCTTTTGAGGTAAGGGATAGTAAGGGATTGTAAGGGATTGTAAGGGATAGTAAGGGATGTTATTTCTTCTTAAATGATATTATTTTCTTCAATATCATTATGCCGAAGTATTGATCTGAACTTTTTATCAAATTTGGAACTTTTCATGTCGGGGTTACTATTCATGAGTTACTATTCACGAGTTACTATTCATGAGTTACTATTCACGAGTTATTATTCACGAGTTACTATTCACGAGTTACTATTCATGAGTTACTATTTACGAGTTACTATTCACGGGTTACTATTCACGAGTTACTATTCATGACAAAATTGGTTTCTTTTTCTAACCAAATTATAGTTGATTTATGAATATTACTCTGGAGATTAAAACTATGTATTGATTATATTGATTTTATTATCATATATAACATTTTTATAACCCTGATATTGAAATTCTCTTTCACTGGAGTGTAAAGATGGGTAGATTATTGGTATGATCATGACTAGAGTTCTCTTTGGCTAGTAGTGCAAAGTTGAATTGTTGACTGGTATGATCATGACCATTGAATTTATAATTGAATATCTTTAGCTTAAGTGCAAAGGTGAAATGATCAACATGGTTATAATTATTGGTTATATAAATTCTGAAATGATTATATATTTCTTTGAGATATGAATATCTTTGGCCTGTAGTGCAAAGATGACCTATTGTTGAATATCTTTGGCCTGTAGTGCAAAGATGAACTGTTGACGAATATCTTTGGCCCGTAGTGCAAAGATGAATTTATTAGTATGATTATGAACAGGAACTGTGATTTGGTATATCCATGATCTTTGATGTTTCAGGTAAAGACAAGTGATGAAAATTATCTTTGTTCTGGATGAGAAGAGGAATTTAGAACTACAATTATGATTATGAGTTATTTATATGATTGTGGAAAGGAACTGTTGATTGATGTTACAGGGATAAAACATTGTTGGTGGACTTTTAACATGGAGAAGATAATAGACTTTATGGTCTCTGTGACTCTTCTAATGGATTGCTCGTTCCGCTGTAACTATGGTTGAAAAGTTTTATCATCTACCATATGTTCTAAATCTCTGATTTAATTCTGTTGAAGGCTATTGATAACTTATTTATCTTTAGTCATGATATTCTTTACTGGGCTAGTTGTGCTCACCCTTCTGTTTCACAATTCCTTTCAGGTAATAATAGTGTAGCTGGGTCGAGCGGGGGTCACAGGAGAATAGAACGGTGGTCATCATTTAGTAGTTATATTTGGTGAATCATCTAGGGTGAAGCGAACCCAACGTTGGAAGGGTGTTTTGCCACTATCATACAAGATGTCTAACGACACACAACCTCGTGTCATCATAAGACAGGATTGTGCTCATCCACTTGCTGAGTATATTTACGAGCACTACCTATATAATCTTGGTGTTTGTTTGAAGTATAATTCTCAATTAGAGACAGTGGAGATAATGATATGTCAAGAGAAGACTCGCCATTGGGAAGAATATTTTAGTAATCTTCTCATTTTTCTTTGGGGTCTATTGGGTCAACCAAGGATAATTCTGTGGCCATATGATGTCTATCATAACCTAGAAGCATGGCATCCCATGTACGAGGGTTTCCTTGAGCACTTCTCAAAGATTCTAATTTCTAAAACAGTTTTTGACTATACCTTAATGTAATGTGTCATTGTGACGTGCTATCCAAGGTTGGGACATGAGTCATAGTTGGTATATATTTGTACCCAAACTCATAGCATCTGTGTTGTTGTATTTTGCACGACAATTGTTGTAATAAAGTTGTAGTTGTTATCTGTACCATGTATTTGGCGACTCAAAATAGGTTGGATGGAATGGACCTGTTTTGGAGGTGTCACATTATAGCAACTTACTAAAAATGCACTCTGCTCGTTTCAAAATTAGAGATCAATTTTGACTTTTTGAAGTCAATCTGCAGGACTATTGACATAAATTTATTTAATTTAGTACAAATAACTATAACTATTATAAACAACTAAAAAGTAGTACTAGTTATCATAGAATTTTAGGATGAAGGAGATATGTTATGAAAATGAGGCACTCACCACTTGTATATTTTTACTTCCAAAATTTATTCCTGGGAATCAAACGTATACATATCTACAGACTGATGTTGATGCAACGAAACAAACTACAAATTTGAGGTTTATTATAGCAAATAAGTCTACTATCACATAAAACCGCTTTCATATTTTGATGGTCCGCGTGTAATACAAGACATGTGGGCCATCAAAATATGTACGTATATTTGATATTAGACTTATTCTTATTATAGAGAGAGCCTTTGGAATTTAAAGGAACTAAAAACATACAATTAATATCTTTGGAACTAAATTTGGTGGGGTACGCCAGGCAAAGGCAATAGTGCAAAGCCAAAGCGACGCTTGTGAGCCCCAATAGCAAGCTACTGTGATGGACTTTCCCCCTCAAAAAATAAATTTAATATCGTGTGGATCAATGATCCACATATCAGATATTAAACTGATAAGAACAGATACTACACTTGATCTTAGCCAAAAGGCCGAGAAAGGTATGCTTAAAACTATTGTTGCCTTCTCCTTTTGTATCTCACTTTCCGTTTCACACTGCACATCTACATAATGTGGGACTATACTACAAGCCTCAACTTTCTTATAACTTTCGGTAAAAAAACTAATGTTGTCTGTATCTACAACCTCTTCTCTCTTCATAAATCATCATAGTAGAGATGGTTTCTCATTATAAGCGTGCAAGAGCTTTGCTTAGTGCCTGAACCTGACTTCAATATCAAATGCACATCTATTGTTTATGTTACTAAATAAGTGAGTTGATTCAGTAATGTTGGCATTTTCCCTCAAAACATTCACTCTGTCAGGTTTTTATTTTATACCTTTTTTAGGCTTTTTAATAATACTCCCTCTGTTCCAAAATATTATAGCAACTTACTAAAAATGCACTCTGCTCGTTTCAAAATTAGAGATCTATTTTGACTTTTTGAAGTCAATTTGCAGGAATATTGACACAAATTTATTTAATTTAGTACAAATAACTATAACTATTATAAACAACTAAAAAGTAGTACTAGTTATCATAGAATTTTAGGATGAAGGAGATATGTTATAAAAATGAGGCACTCACCACTTGTATATTTTTACTTCCAAAATTTATTCCTGGGAATCAAACGTATACATATCTACAGACTGATGTTGATGCAACGAAACAAACTACAAATTTGTGGTTTATTATAGCAAATAAGTCTACTATCACATAAAATCGCTTTCATATTTTGATGGTCCACGTGTAAAACAAGACATGTGGGCCATCAAAATATGTACGTATATTTGATATTAGACTTATTCTTATTATAGAGAGAGCCTTTGGAATTTAAAGGAACAAAAAACATACAATTAATATCTTTGGAACTAAATTTGGTGGGGTACGCCAGGCAAAGGCAATAGTGCAAAGCCAAAGCGACGCTTGGGAGCCCCAATAGCAAGCTACAGTGATGGCCTTTCCCTCTCAAAAAATAAATTTAATATCGTGTGGATCAATGATCCACATATCAGATATTAAACTGATAATAACAGATACTACACTTGATCTTAGCCAAAAGGCTGAGAAAGGTATGCTTAAAACTATTGTTGCCTTCTCCTTTTGTATCTCACTTTTCGTTTCACACTGCACATCTACATAATGTGGGACTATACTACAAGCCTCAACTTTCTTATAACTTTCGGTAAAAAAACTAATGTTGTCTGTATCTACAACCACTTCTCTCTTCATAAATCACCATAGTAGAGATGGGTTCTCATTATAAGCGTGCAAGAGCTTTGCTTAGTGCCTGAACCTGACTTCGATATCAAATGCACATCTATTGTTTATGTTACTAAATAAGTGAGTTGATTCTGTAATGTTGGCATTTTCCCTCAAAACATTCACTCTGTCAGGTTTTTATTTTATACCTTTTTAGGCTTTTTAATAATACTCCCTCTGTTCCAAAATATTATAGCAACTTACTAAAAATGCACTCTGCTCGTTTCAAAATTAGAGATCTATTTTGACTTTTTGAAGTCAATTTACAGGAATATTGACACAAATTTATTTAATTTAGTACAAATAACTATAATTATTATAAACAACTAAAAAGTAGTACTAGTTATCATAGAATTTTAGGATGAAGGAGATATGTTATGAAAATGAGGCACTCACCACTTGTATATTTTTACTTCCAAAATTTATTTCTGGGAATCAAACGTATACATATCTACAGACTGATGTTGATGCAACGAAACAAACTACAAATTTGAGGTTTATTATAGCAAATAAGTCTACTATCACATAAAACCGCTTTCATATTTTAATGGTCCACGTGTAAAACAAGACATGTGGGCCATCAAAATATGTACGTATATTTGATATTAGACTTATTCTTATTATAGAGAGAGCCTTTGGAATTTAAAGGAACAAAAAACAAACAATTAATATCTTTGGAACTAAATTTGGTGGGGTACGCCAGGCAAAGGCAATAATGCAAAGCCAAAGCGACGCTCGAGAGCCCCAATAGCAAGCTACTGTGATGGACTTTCCCCCTCAAAAAATAAATTTAATATCGTGTGGATCAATGATCCACATATCAGATATTAAACTGATAAGAACAGATACTACACTTGATCTTAGCCAAAAGGCCGAGAAAGGTATGCTTAAAACTATTGTTGCCTTCTCCTTTTGTATCTCGCTTTCCGTGTCACTCTGCACATCTACATAATGTGGGACTATACTACAAGCCTCAACTTTCTTATAACTTTAGGTAAAAAAACTAATGTTGTCTGTATCTACAACCTCTTCTCTCTACATAAATCACCATAATAGATATTGTTTCACATTATAAGCGTGCAAGAGTTTTTCTTAGTGCCTGAACCTGACTTCGATATCAAATGCACATCTATTGTTTATGTTGTGAATGAGTGAGTTGATTCAGTAATGTTGACATTTTCCCTCGAAACATTCACTCTGTCAGGTTTTTATTTTATACCTTTTTTAGTCTTTTTAATAATACTCCCTCTGTTCCAAAATATTATAGCAACTTACTAAAAATGCACTTTGCTCGTTTCAAAATTAGAGATCTATTTTGACTTTTTGAAGTCAATTTGCAGGACTATTGACACAAATTTATTTAATTTAGTACAAATAACTATAACTATTATAAACAACTAAAAAGTAGTACTAGTTATCATAGAATATTAGGATGAAGGAGATATGTTATGAAAATGAGGCACTCACCACTTGTATATATTTACTTCCAAAATTTATTCTTGGGAATCAAACGTATACATATCTACCGACTGATGTTGATGCAACGAAACAAACTACAAATTTGAGGTTTATTACAGCAAATAAGTCTCCTATCACATAAAACTGCTTTCATATTTTGATGGTCCGCGTGTAAAACAAGACATGTGGGCCATCAAAATATGTACGTATATTTGATATTAGACTTATTCTTATTATAGAGAGAGCATTTGGAATTTAAAGGAACAAAAAACATACAATTAATATCTTTGGAACTAAATTTGGTGGGGTACGCTAAGCAAAGGCAATATTGCAAAGCCAAAGCGACGCCTGGGAGCCCCAATAGCAAGCTACTGTGATGGACTTTCCCCCTTAAAAAATAAATTTAATATCGTGTGGACCAATGATCCACATATCAGATAGTAAACTGATAAGAACAGATACTACACTTGATCTTAGCCAAAAGGCCAAGAAAGGTATGCTTAAAACTATTGTTGCCTTCTCCTTTTGTATCTCACTTTCCGTTTCACTCTGCACATCTACATAATATGGGACTATACTATAAGCCTCAACTTTCTTATAACTTTCGGTAAAAAAACTAATGTTGTGTGTATCTACAACCTCTTCTCTCTTCATAAATCACCATAGTAGAGATGGTTTCTCATTATAAGCGTGCAAGAGCTTTGCTTAGTGCCTGAACCTGACTTCGATATCAAATGCACATCTATTGTTTATGTTACTGAATAAGTGAGTTAATTCAGTAATGTAGGCATTTTCCCTCAAAACATTCACTCTGTCAGGTTTTTATTTTATACCTTTTTTAGGCTTTTTAATAATACTCCCTCTGTTCCAAAATATTATAGCAACTTTCTAAAAATGCACTCTGCTCGTTTCAAAATTAGAGATCTATTTTGACTTTTGGAAGTCAATTTGCAGGAATATTGACACAAATTTATTTAATTTAGTACAAATAACTATAATTATTATAAACAACTAAAAAGTAGTACTAGTTATCATAGAATTTTAGGATGAAGGAGATATGTTATGAAAATGAGGCACTCACCACTTGTATATTTTTACTTCCAAAATTTATTCCTGGGAATCAAACTTATACATATCTACAGACTAATGTTGATGCAACGAAACAAACTACAAATTTGAGGTTTATTATTGCAAATATGTCTGCTATCACATAAAACAGCTTTCATATTTTGATGGTCTGCGTGTAAAACAAGACATGTGGGCCATCAAAATATGTATGTATATTTGATATTAGACATATTCTTATTATAAAGAGAGCCTTTCGAATTTAAAGGAACAAAAAACATACAATTAATATCTTTGGAACTAAATTTGGTGGGGTACGCCAGGCCAAGGCAATAGTGCAAAGCCAAAGCGACACTCGAGAGCCCCAATAACAAGCTACTGTGATGGACTTTCCCCCTCAAAAAATAAATTTAATATCGTGTGGATCAATGATCCACATATCAGATATTAAACTGATAAGAACAGATACTACACTTGATCTTAGCCAAAAGGCCGAGAAAGGTATGCGTAAAACTATTGCTGCCTTCTCCTTTTGTATCTCACTTTCCGTGTCACTCTGCACATCTACATAATGTGGGGCTATACTACAAGCCTCAACTTTCTTATAACTTTAGGTAAAAAAACTAATGTTGTCTGTATCTACAACCTCTTCTCTCTACATAAATCACCATAGTAGATATTGTTTCACATTATAAGTGTGCAAGAGTTTTGCTTAGTGCCTGAATCTGACTTCGATATCAAATGCACATCTATTGTTTATATTGTGAATGAGTGAGTTGATTCAGTAATGTTGACATTTTCCCTCAAAACATTCACTCTGTCAGGTTTTTATTTTATACCTTTTTTAGTCTTTTTAATAATACTCCCTCTGTTCCAAAATATTATAGCAACTTACTAAAAATGCACTCTGCTCGTTTCAAAATTAGAGATCTATTTTGACTTTTTGAAGTTAATTTGCAGGAATATTGACACAAATTTATTTAATTTAGTACAAATAACTATAACTATTATAAACAACTAAAAAGTAGTACTAGTTATCATAGAATTTTAGGATGAAGGAGATATGTTATGAAAATGAGGCACTCACCACTTGCATATTTTTACTTCCAAAATTTATTCCTTGGAATCAAACTTATACATATCTACAGACTGATGTTGATGCAACGAAACAAACTACAAATTTGAGGTTTATTATTGCAAATATGTGTACAATCACATAAAACCGCTTTCATATTTCGATGGTTCGCGTTTAAAACAAGACATGTGGGCCATCAAAATATGTACGTATATTTGATATTAGACTTATTCTTATTATAGAGAGAGCCTTTCGAATTTAAAGGAACAAAAAACATACAATTAATATCTTTGGAACTAAATTTGGTGGGGTACGCCAGGCAAAGGCAATAGTGCAAAGCAAAAGCGACGCTTGGGAGCCCCAATAGCAAGCTACTGTGATGTACTTTCCCCCTCAAAAAATAAATTTAATATCGTGTGGATCAATGATCCACATATCAGATATTAAACTGATAAGAACAGATACTACACTTGATCTTAGCCAAAAGGCCGAGAAAGGTATGCTTAAAACTATTGTGGCCTTCTCCTTTTGTATCTCGCTTTCCGTGTCACTCTGCACATCTACATAATGTGGGACTATACTATAAGCCTCAACTTTCTTATAACTTTAGGTAAAAAAACTAATGTTGTCTGTATCTACAACCTCTTCTCTCTACATAAATCACCATAGTAGATATTGTTTCACATTATAAGCGTGCAAGAGTTTTGCTTAGTGCCTGAACCTGACTTCGATATCAAATGCATATCTATTGTTTATGTTGTGAATGAGTGAGTTGATTCAGTAATGTTGACATTTTTCCTCAAAACATTCACTCTGTCAGGTTTTTATTTTATACCTTTTTTAATCTTTCTAATAATACTCCCTATGTTCCAAAATATTATAGCAACTTACTAAAAATGCACTCTGCTCGTTTCAAAATTAGAGATCTATTTTGACTTTTTGAAGTCAATTTGCAGGAATATTGACACAAATTTATTTAATTTAGTACAAATAACTATAACTATTATAAACAACTAAAAAGTAGTACTAGTTATCATAGAATTTAGGATGAAGGAGATATGTTATGAAAATGAGGCACTCACCACTTGTATATTTTTACTTCCAAAATTTATTCCTGGGAATCAAACTTTTACATATCTACAGACTGATGTTGATGCAACGAAACAAACTACAAATTTGAGGTTTATTATTGCAAATATGTCTACTATCACATAAAACCGCTTTCATATTTTGATGGTCCGCGTGTAAAACAAGACATGTGGGCCATCAAAATATGTACGTATATTTGATATTAGACTTATTCTTATTACAGAGAGAGCCTTTGGAATTTAAAGGAACAAAAAACATACAATTAATATCTTTGGAACTAAATTTGGTGGGGTACGCCAGGCAAAGGCAATAGTGCAAAGCCAAAGCGACGCTTGGGAGCCCCAATAGCAAGCTACTGTGATGGACTTTCCCCTCAAAAAATAAATTTAATATCGTGTGGATCAATGATCCACATATCAGATATTAAACTGATAAGAACAGATACTACACTTGATCTTAGCCAAAAGGCCGAGAAAGGTATGCTTAAAACTATTGTTGCCTTCTCCTTTTGTATCTCGTTTTCCGTGTCACTCTGCACATCTACATAACGTGGGACTATACTACAAGCCTCAACTTTCTTATAACTTTAGGTAAAAAAACTAATGTTGTCTGTATCTACAACCTCTTCTCTCTACATAAATCACCATAGTAGATATTGTTTCACATTATAAGCGTGCAAGAGTTTTGCTTAGTGCCTGAACCTGACTTCGATATCAAATGCACATCTATTGTTTATGTTGTGAATGAGTGAGTTGATTCAGTAATGTTGACATTTTCCCTCAAAACATTCACTCTGTCAGGTTTTTATTTTATACCTTTTTTAGTCTTTTTAATAATACTCCCTCTGTTCCAAAATATTATAGCAACTTACTAAAAATGCACTCTGCTCGTTTCAAAATTAGAGATCTATTTTGACTTTTTGAAGTCAATTTGTAGGAATATTGACACAAATTTATTTAATTTAGTACAAATAACTATAACTATTATAAACAACTAAAAAGTAGTACTAGTTATCATAGAATTTTAGGATGAAGGAGATATGTTATGAAAATGAGGCACTCACCACTTGTATATTTTTACTTCCAAAATTTATTCCTGGGAATCAAACGTATACATATCTACAGACTGATGTTGATGCAACGAAACAAACTACAAATTTGTGGTTTATTATAGCAAATATGTGTACTATCACATAAAATCGTTTTCATATTTTGATGGTCCACGTGTAAAACAAGACATGTGGGCCATCAAAATATGTACGTATATTTGATATTAGACTTATTCTTATTATAGAGAGAGCATTTGGAATTTAAAGGAACAAAAAACATACAATTAATATCTTTGGAACTAAATTTGGTGGGGTACGCCAGGCAAAGGCAATAGTGCAAAGCCAAAGCGACGCTTGGGAGCCCCAATAGCAAGCTACTGTGATGGACTTTCCCCCTCAAAAAATAAATTTAATATCGTGTGGATCAATGATCCACATATCAGATATTAAACTGATAAGAACAGATACTACACTTGATTTTAGCCAAAAGGCCGAGAAAGGTATGCTTAAAACTATTGTTGCCTTCTCCTTTTGTATCTCACTTTTCGTTTCACTCTGCACATCTACATAATGTGGGACTATACTATAAGCCTCAACTTTATTATAACTTTCGGTAAAAGAACTAATGTTGTCTGTCTCTACAATCTCTTCTCTCTTCATAAATCACCATAGTAGAGATGGTTTCTCATTATAAGCGTGCAAGAGCTTTGCTTAGTGCCTGAACCTGACTATCAAATGCACATCTATTGTTTATGTTACTGAATAAGTGAGTTGATTCAGTAATGTTGGCATTTTCCCTCAAAACATTCACTCTGTCAGGTTTTTATTTTATACCTTTTTTAGTCTTTTTAATAATACTCCCTCTGTTCCAAAATATTATAGCAACTTACTAAAAATGCACTCTGCTCGTTTCAAAATTAGAGATCTATTTTGACTTTTTGAAGTCAATTTGTAGGAATATTGACACAAATTTATTTAATTTAGTACAAATAACTATAACTATTATAAACAACTAAAAAGTAGTACTAGTTATCATAGAATTTTAGGATGAAGGAGATATGTTATGAAAATGAGGCACTCACCACTTGTATATTTTTACTTCCAAAATTTATTCCTGGGAATCAAACGTATACATATCTACAGACTGATGTTGATGCAACGAAACAAACTACAAATTTGAGGTTTATTATAGCAAATATGTCTACTATCACATAAAATCGCTTTCATATTTTGATGGTCCACGTGTAAAACAAGACATATGGGCCATCAAAATATGTACGTATATTTGATATTAGACTTATTCTTATTATAGAGAGAGCATTTGGAATTTAAAGGAACAAAAAACATACAATTAATATCTTTGGAACTAAATTTGGTGGGGTACGCCAGGCAAAGGCAATAGTGCAAAGCCAAAGCGACGCTTGGGAGCCCCAATAGCAAGCTACTGTGATGGACTTTCCCCCTCAAAAAATAAATTTAATATCGTGTGGATCAATGATCCACATATCAGATATTAAACTGATAAGAACAGATACTACACTTGATCTTAGCCAAAAGGCCGAGAAAGGTATGCTTAAAACTATTGTTGCCTTCTCCTTTTGTATCTCACTTTCCGTTTCACTCTGCACATCTACATAATGTGGGACTATACTATAAGCCTCAACTTTATTATAACTTTCGGTAAAAGAACTAATGTTGTCTGTCTCTACAATCTCTTCTCTCTTCATAAATCACCATAGTAGAGATGGTTTCTCATTATAAGCGTGCAAGAGCTTTGCTTAGTGCCTGAACCTGACTATCAAATGCACATCTATTGTTTATGTTACTGAATAAGTGAGTTGATTCAGTAATGTTGGCATTTTCCCTCAAAACATTCACTCTGTCAGGTTTTTATTTTATACCTTTTTTAGTCTTTTTAATAATACTCCCTCTGTTCCAAAATATTATAGCAACTTACTAAAAATGCACTCTGCTCGTTTCAAAATTAGAGATCTATTTTGACTTTTTGAAGTCAATTTGTAGGAATATTGACACAAATTTATTTAATTTAGTAAAAATAACTATAACTATTATAAACAACTAAAAAGTAGTACTAGTTATCATAGAATTTTAGGATGAAGGAGATATGTTATGAAAATGAGGCACTCACCACTTGTATATTTTTACTTCCAAAATTTATTCCTGGGAATCAAACGTATACATATCTACAGACTGATGTTGATGCAACGAATCAAACTACAAATTTGTGGTTTATTATAGCAAATATGTCTACTATCACATAAAATCGCTTTCATATTTTGATGGTCCACGTGTAAAACAAGAAATGTGGGCCATCAAAATATGTACGTATATTTGATATTAGACTTATTCTTATTATAGAGAGAGCATTTGGAATTTAAAGGAACAAAAAACATACAATTAATATCTTTGGAACTAAATTTGGTGGGGTACGCCAGGCAAAGGCAATAGTGCAAAGCCAAAGCGACGCTTGGGAGCCCCAATAGCAAGCTACTGTGATGGACTTTCCCCCTCAAAAAATAAATTTAATATCGTGTGGATCAATGATCCACATATCAGATATTAAACTGATAAGAACAGATACTACACTTGATCTTAGCAAAAAGGCCGAGAAAGGTATGCTTAAAACTATTGTTGCCTTCTCCTTTTGTATCTCACTTTCCGTTTCACTCTGCACATCTACATAATGTGGGACTATACTATAAGCCTCAACTTTATTATAACTTTCGGTACAAGAACTAATGTTGTCTGTCTCTACAATCTCTTCTCTCTTTATAAATCACCATAGTAGAGATGGTTTCTCATTATAAGCGTGCAAGAGCTTTGCTTAGTGCCTGAACCTGACTATCAAATGCACATCTATTGTTTATGTTACTGAATAAGTGAGTTGATTCAGTAATGTTGGCATTTTCCCTCAAAACATTCACTCTGTCAGGTTTTTATTTTACACCTTTTTTAGGCTTTTTAATAATACTCCCTCTGTTCCAAAATATTATAGCAACTTACTAAAAATGCACTCTGCTCGTTTCAAAATTAGAGATCTATTTTGACTTTTTGAAGTCAATTTGCAGGAATATTGACACAAATTTATTTAATTTAGTACAAATAACTATAACTATTATAAACAACTAAAAAGTAGTACTAGTTATCATAGAATTTTAGGATGAAGGAGATATGTTATGAAAATGAGGCACTCACCACTTGTATATTTTTACTTCCAAAATTTATTCCTGGGAATCAAACTTATACATATCTACAGACTGATGTTGATGCAACGAAACAAACTACAAATTTGAGGTTTATTATAGCAAATAAGTCTACTATCACATAAAACCGCTTTCATATTTTAATGGTCCGCGTGTAAAACAAGACATGTGGGCCATCAAAATATGTACGTATATTTGATATTAGACTTATTCTTATTATAAAGAGAGCCTTTCGAATTTAAAGGAACAAAAAACATACAATTAATATCTTTGGAACTAAATTTGGTGGGGTACGCCAGGCAAAGGCAATAGTGCAAAGCCAAAGCGACACTCGAGAGCCCCAATAACAAGCTACTGTGATGGACTTTCCCCCTCAAAAAATAAATTTAATATCGTGTGGATCAATGATCCACATATCAGATATTAAACTGATAAGAACAGATACTACACTTGATCTTAGCCAAAAGGCCGAGAAAGGTATGCGTAAAACTATTGTTGCCTTCTCTTTTTGTATCTCACTTTCCGTGTCACTCTGCACATCTACATAATGTGGGGCTATACTACAAGCCTCAACTTTCTTATAACTTTAGGTAAAAAAACTAATGTTGTCTGTATCTACAACCTCTTCTCTCTACATAAATCACCATAGTAGATATTGTTTCACATTATAAGTGTGCAAGAGTTTTGCTTAGTGCCTGAACCTGACTTCGATATCAAATGCACATCTATTGTTTATGTTGTGAATGAGTGAGTTGATTCAGTAATGTTGACATTTTCCCTCAAAACATTCACTCTGTCAGGTTTTTATTTTATACCTTTTTTAGTCTTTTTAATAATACTCCCTCTGTTCCAAAATATTATAGCAACTTACTAAAAATGCACTCTGCTCGTTTCAAAATTAGAGATCTATTTTGACTTTTTGAAGTTAATTTGCAGGAATATTGACACAAATTTATTTAATTTAGTACAAATAACTATAACTATTATAAACAACTAAAAAGTAGTACTAGTTATCATAGAATTTTAGGATGAAGGAGATATGTTATGAAAATGAGGCACTCACCACTTGTATATTTTTACTTCCAAAATTTATTCCTGGGAATCAAACTTATACATATCTACAGACTGATGTTGATGCAACGAAACAAACTACAAATTTGAGGTTTATTATAGCAAATAAGTCTACTATCACATAAAACCGCTTTCATATTTTAATGGTCCGCGTGTAAAACAAGACATGTGGGCCATCAAAATATGTACGTATATTTGATATTAGACTTATTCTTATTATAAAGAGAGCCTTTCGAATTTAAAGGAACAAAAAATATACAATTAATATCTTTGGAACTAAATTTGGTGGGGTACGCCAGGCAAAGGCAATAGTGCAAAGCCAAAGCGACACTCGAGAGCCCCAATAACAAGCTACTGTGATGGACTTTCCCCCTCAAAAAATAAATTTAATATCGTGTGGATCAATGATCCACATATCAGATATTAAACTGATAAGAACAGATACTACACTTGATCTTAGCCAAAAGGCCGAGAAAGGTATGCGTAAAACTATTGTTGCCTTCTCCTTTTGTATCTCACTTTCCGTGTCACTCTGCACATCTACATAATGTGGGGCTATACTACAAGCCTCAACTTTCTTATAACTTTAGGTAAAAAAACTAATGTTGTCTGTATCTACAACCTCTTCTCTCTACATAAATCACCATAGTAGATATTGTTTCACATTATAAGTGTGCAAGAGTTTTGCTTAGTGCCTGAACCTGACTTCGATATCAAATGCACATCTATTGTTTATGTTGTGAATGAGTGAGTTGATTCAGTAATGTTGACATTTTCCCTCAAAACATTCACTCTGTCAGGTTTTTATTTTATACCTTTTTTAGTCTTTTTAATAATACTCCCTCTGTTCCAAAATATTATAGCAACTTACTAAAAATGCACTCTGCTCGTTTCAAAATTAGAGATCTATTTTGACTTTTTGAAGTTAATTTGCAGGAATATTGACACAAATTTATTTAATTTAGTACAAATAACTATAACTATTATAAACAACTAAAAAGTAGTACTAGTTATCATAGAATTTTAGGATGAAGGAGATATGTTATGAAAATGAGGCACTCACCACTTGTATATTTTTACTTCCAAAATTTATTCCTTGGAATCAAACTTATACATATCTACAGACTGATGTTGATGCAACGAAACAAACTACAAATTTGAGGTTTATTATTGCAAATATGTGTACAATCACATAAAACCGCTTTCATATTTCGATGGTTCGCGTTTAAAACAAGACATGTGGGCCATCAAAATATGTACGTATATTTGATATTAGACTTATTCTTATTATAGAGAGAGCCTTTCGAATTTAAAGGAACAAAAAACATACAATTAATATCTTTAGAACTAAATTTGGTGGGGTACGCCAGGCAAAGGCAATAGTGCAAAGCAAAAGCGACGCTTGGGAGCCCCAATAGCAAGCTACTGTGATGTACTTTCCCCCTCAAAAAATAAATTTAATATCGTGTGGATCAATGATCCACATATCAGATATTAAACTGATAAGAACAGATACTACACTTGATCTTAGCCAAAAGGCCGAGAAAGGTATGCTTAAAACTATTGTGGCCTTCTCCTTTTGTATCTCGCTTTCCGTGTCACTCTGCACATCTACATAATGTGGGACTATACTATAAGCCTCAACTTTCTTATAACTTTAGGTAAAAAAAACTAATGTTGTCTGTATCTACAACCTCTTCTCTCTACATAAATCACCATAGTAGATATTGTTTCACATTATAAGCGTGCAAGAGTTTTGCTTAGTGCCTGAACCTGACTTCGATATCAAATGCACATCTATTGTTTATGTTGTGAATGAGTGAGTTGATTCAGTAATGTTGACATTTTTCCTCAAAACATTCACTCTGTCAGGTTTTTATTTTATACCTTTTTTAATCTTTCTAATAATACTCCCTATGTTCCAAAATATTATAGCAACTTACTAAAAATGCACTCTGCTCGTTTCAAAATTAGAGATCTATTTTGACTTTTTGAAGTCAATTTGCAGGAATATTGACACAAATTTATTTAATTTAGTACAAATAACTATAACTATTATAAACAACTAAAAAGTAGTACTAGTTATCATAGAATTTAGGATGAAGGAGATATGTTATGAAAATGAGGCACTCACCACTTGTATATTTTTACTTCCAAAATTTATTCCTGGGAATCAAACTTATACATATCTACAGACTGATGTTGATGCAACGAAACAAACTACAAATTTGAGGTTTATTATTGCAAATATGTCTGCTATCACATAAAACCGCTTTCGTATTTTGATGGTCCGCGTGTAAAACAAGACATGTGGGCCATCAAAATATGTACGTATATTTGATATTAGACTTATTCTTATTATAGAGAGAGCTTTTCGAATTCAAAGGAACAAAAAACATACAATTAATATCTTTGGAACTAAATTTGGTGGGGTACGCCAGGCAAAGGCAATAGTGCAAAGCCAAAGCGACGCTTGGGAGCCCCAATAGCAAGTTACTGTGATGGACTTTCTCCCTCAAAAAATAAATTTAATATCGTGTGGATCAATGATCCATATATCAGATATTAAACTGATAAGAACAGATACTACACTTGATCTTAGCCAAAAGGCCGAGAAAGGGCTTAAAACTATTGTTGCCTTCTCCTTTTGTATCTCACTTTCCGCGTCACTCTGCACATCTACATAATTTGGGACTATACTATAAGCCTCAACTTTCTTATAACTTTAGGTAAAAAAACTAATGTTGTCTGTATCTACAACCTCTTCTCTCTACATAAATCACCATAGTAGATATTGTTTCACATTATAAGCGTGCAAGAGTTTTGCTTAGTGCCTGAACCTGACTTCGATATCAAATGAACATCTATTGTTTATGTTGTGAATGAGTGTGTTGATTCAGTAATGTTGACATTTTCCCTCAAAACATTCACTCTGTCAGGTTTTTATTTTATACCTTTTTTAGTCTTTTTAATAATACTCCCTCTGTTCCAAAATATTATAGCAACTTACTAAAAATGCACTCTGCTCGTTTCAAAATTAGAGATCTATTTTGACTTTTTGAAGTTAATTTGCAGGAATATTGACACAAATTTATTTAATTTAGTACAAATAACTATAACTATTATAAACAACTAAAAAGTAGTACTAGTTATCATAGAATTTTAGGATGAAGGAGATATGTTATGAAAATGAGGCACTCACCACTTGTATATTTTTACTTCCAAAATTTATTCCTTGGAATCAAACTTATACATATCTACAGACTGATGTTGATGCAACGAAACAAACTACAAATTTGAGGTTTATTATTGCAAATATGTGTACAATCACATAAAACCGCTTTCATATTTCGATGGTTCGCGTTTAAAACAAGACATGTGGGCCATCAAAATATGTACGGATATTTGATATTAGACTTATTCTTATTATAGAGAGAGCATTTGGAATTTAAAGGAACAAAAAACATACAATTAATATCTTTGGAACTAAATTTGGTGGGGTACGCCAGGCAAAGGCAATAGTGCAGAGCCAAAGCGACGCTTGGGAGCCCCAATAGCAAGCTACTGTGATGGACTTTCCCCCTCAAAAAATAAATTTAATATCGTGTGGATCAATGATCCACATATCAGATATTAAACTGATAAGAACAGATACTACACTTGATCTTAGCCAAAAGGCCGAGAAAGGTATGCTTAAAACTATTGTTGCCTTCTCCTTTTGTATCTCACTTTCCGTTTCACTCTGCACATCTACATAATGTGGGACTATACTATAAGCCTCAACTTTATTATAACTTTCGGTAAAAGAACTAATGTTGTCTGTCTCTACAATCTCTTCTCTCTTCATAAATCACCATAGTAGAGATGGTTTCTCATTATAAGCGTGCAAGAGCTTTGCTTAGTGCCTGAACCTGACTATCAAATGCACATCTATTGTTTATGTTACTGAATAAGTGAGTTGATTCAGCAATGTTGGCATTTTCCCTCAAAACATTCACTCTGTCAGGTTTTTATTTTATACCTTTTTTAGTCTTTTTAATAATACTCCCTCTGTTCCAAAATATTATAGCAATTTACTAAAAATGCACTCTGCTCGTTTCAAAATTAGAGATCTATTTTGACTTTTTGAAGTCAATTTGTAGGAATATTGACACAAATTTATTTAATTTAGTACAAATAACTATAACTATTATAAACAACTAAAAAGTAGTACTAGTTACCATAGAATTTTAGGATGAAGGAGATATGTTATGAAAATGAGGCACTCACCACTTGTATATTTTTACTTCCAAAATTTATTCCTTGGAATCAAACTTATACATATCTACAGACTGATGTTGATGCAACGAAACAAACTACAAATTTGAGGTTTATTATTACAAATATGTGTACAATCACATAAAACCGCTTTCATATTTCGATGGTTCGCGTTTAAAACAAGACATGTGGGCCATCAAAATATGTACGTATATTTGATATTAGACTTATTCTTATTATAGAGAGAGCTTTTCGAATTCAAAGGAACAAAAAACATACAATTAATATCTTTGGAACTAAATTTGGTGGGGTACGCCAGGCAAAGGCAATAGTGCAAAGCAAAAGCGACGCTTGGGAGCCCCAATAGCAAGCTACTGTGATGTACTTTCCCCCTCAAAAAATAAATTTAATATCGTGTGGATCAATGATCCACATATCAGATATTAAACTGATAAGAACAGATACTACACTTGATCTTAGCCAAAAGGCCGAGAAAGGTATGCTTAAAACTATTGTGGCCTTCTCCTTTTGTATCTCGCTTTCCGTGTCACTCTACACATCTACATAATGTGGGACTATACTATAAGCCTCAACTTTCTTATAATTTTAGGTAAAAAAAACTAATGTTGTCTGTATCTACAACCTCTTCTCTCTACATAAATCACCATAGTAGATATTGTTTCACATTATAAGCGTGCAAGAGTTTTGCTTAGTGCCTGAACCTGACTTCGATATCAAATGCACATCTATTGTTTATGTTGTGAATGAGTGAGTTGATTCAGTAATGTTGACATTTTTCCTCAAAACATTCACTCTGTCAGGTTTTTATTTTATACCTTTTTTAATCTTTCTAATAATACTCCCTATGTTCCAAAATATTATAGCAACTTACTAAAAATGCACTCTGCTCGTTTCAAAATTAGAGATCTATTTTGACTTTTTGAAGTCAATTTGCAGGAATATTGACACAAATTTATTTAATTTAGTACAAATAACTATAACTATTATAAACAACTAAAAAGTAGTAATAGTTATCATAGAATTTAGGATGAAGGAGATATGTTATGAAAATGAGGCACTCACCACTTGTATATTTTTACTTCCAAAATTTATTCCTGGGAATCAAACTTATACATATCTACAGACTGATGTTGATGCAACGAAACAAACTACAAATTTGAGGTTTATTATTGCAAATATGTCTGCTATCACATAAAACCGCTTTCGTATTTTGATGGTCCGCGTGTAAAACAAGACATGTGGGCCATCAAAATATGTACGTATATTTGATATTAGACTTATTCTTATTATAGAGAGAGCTTTTCGAATTCAAAGGAACAAAAAACATACAATTAATATCTTTGGAACTAAATTTGGTGGGGTACGCCAGGCAAAGGCAATAGTGCAAAGCCAAAGCGACGCTTGGGAGCCCCAATAGCAAGTTACTGTGATGGACTTTCTCCCTCAAAAAATAAATTTAATATCGTGTGGATCAATGATCCATATATCAGATATTAAACTGATAAGAACAGATACTACACTTGATCTTAGCCAAAAGGCCGAGAAAGGTATGCTTAAAACTATTGTTGCCTTCTCCTTTTGTATCTCGCTTTCCGAGTCACTCTGCACATCTACATAATGTGGGACTATACTACAAGTCTCAACTTTCTTATAACTTTAGGTAAAAAAACTAATGTTGTCTGTATCTACAACCTCTTCTCTCTACATAAATCACCATAGTAGATATTGTTTCACATTATAAGCGTGCAAGAGTTTTGCTTAGTGCCTGAACCTGACTTCGATATCAAATGCACATCTATTGTTTATGTTGTGAATGAGTGAGTTGATTCAGTAATGTTGACATTTTCCCTCAAAACATTCACTCTGTCAGGTTTTTATTTTATACCTTTTTTAGTCTTTTTAATAATACTCCCTATGTTCCAAAATATTAAAGCAACTTACTAAAAATGCACTCTGCTCGTTTCAAAATTAGAGATCTATTTTGACTTTTTGAAGTCAATTTGTAGGAATATTGACACAAATTTATTTAATTTAGTACAAATAACTATAACTATTATAAACAACTAAAAAGTAGTACTAGTTATCATAGAATTTTAGGATGAAGGAGATATGTTATGAAAATGAGGCACTCACCACTTGTATATTTTTACTTCCAAAATTTATTCCTGGGAATCAAACGTATACATATCTACAGACTGATGTTGATGCAACGAAACAAACTACAAATTTGTGGTTTATTATAGCAAATATGTGTACTATCACATAAAATCGTTTTCATATTTTGATGGTCCACGTGTAAAACAAGACATGTGGGCCATCAAAATATGTACGGATATTTGATATTAGACTTATTCTTATTATAGAGAGAGCATTTGGAATTTAAAGGAACAAAAAACATACAATTAATATCTTTGGAACTAAATTTGGTGGGGTACGCCAGGCAAAGGCAATAGTGCAGAGCCAAAGCGACGCTTGGGAGCCCCAATAGCAAGCTACTGTTGTGACGCCCCCAAAATTAGGTATACATCACCCATCTTGGGTCGTCAGATACATAGTACAGAATACAAATACAACTGATTAATACATCTGTCGTGTACAATACGACAAAACATAAACTGTGAGTTTGAATACAAATATTATCTTCTAGAGAGTATTCATACTCAAAAGGAGTCCTCATTACATTTATTAACACACCATTACATAGAATAGTGAGGACTACTAACTAATACTATCATTCGGACCATCACTCCGTACCCCGACTTGTCCCAGCTACGTTCTCATTTCCTGAAGAGAACAGTGAAAGAAAGGGTGAGCTCAACTAGCCCAGTAAGAAATATTATGACTAAGATAATGCAGAATAAATTATCATTAGCCTTCAACAATGTTAAACTGATAAAATATAATAGACATCAAGTTTAACTGCAGTGGAACAAGCAATCCATTAAAAGAGTCAAGTAGAAAATAAACTCTACTATCTTTTATGATTTAAAAGGTTTTTCAACACTGCGATCGCTGAGACTCAGCTTAATAAAATAATCCACATCATCGAATCACCCCTGCACTACGGCCAAGGATATTCGTGTATTCATTAATGGTCATGATCATGCCAACAACTGTCCATCAATGCACTACGGGCCAATGAGGACTTTTACCACATCATTTGTAACATTACGGTCATGATTATACCGAATAATCCCTGGTCATAATCATACCAAGTCCATCTATGCACTACATGCCACAGATGACTTTCAATATTTTATAAACATGAGGATGATGACAATGATATAAGAATTCAATAAAACAAGTTCAAGAATTAATTTATCCAGGAATTAACAACGTCCAAATTGTCAACATGATACTGCATTGTGGAGTAAAATTCAAGAACGCTTAGAAGAATATTTTCTTGAAAAGATACTGGATGAAACGCAACTATCAAGGATATTCCACAAATTTCATGGAGTATAGAAGTCAAAACTTAACCAACTGAGTACAATAAAGAATGGAATAACAAAAGAAATCACCATGCATGCGATAGACCGCACAGACAGGTTATTCCAATAGAATAATAAATAATGGAACCAGGTCCGGCGTAAACGCACAGACAGGATATTCCGACAGAATAATAAATAATGGAACCAGGTCCGGTGTAAAACACACAGACAGGATATTCCAACAGAATAATAATAAAACGGAACCAGGTCCGGTGTAAAACACACAGACAGGATGTTCCAACAGAATAATAAACGGAACCAGGTCCGGTGTAAAACACACAGACAGGATGTTCCAACAGAATAATAGAAGAATGTCACCAAGTATAGGGTAGACCGCGTATACTGGTTATTCCAACAGAATAATAACGAATGGAATAACAGAAGTTCTCTTCATGAATATAAAAGAAATAATATTCCCTACCGTTTTAAAGAAGAGCTGAAGTAAGGAAGTAGTTAAGTAGCAGAATACTCTTCTTCTCTCTCTCTATAGTTTCTCTCTATAGTTTCTCTCTCTAGAGTTCAGTGAATTCGTAAGAAATAATGAAGGAATGAGCTGCTATTTATAGAAAAATAGAATGCATAGTAACTAATCCATGAACGGTCCAGATTGATTACTTTAATCTGACGGTCCATATTTAAAGAAAAATCTTTTAAATAAAATAAAATATATTCTATTTATAGAATAACTTTAATAAAGTATTTTGTTTTATATAAAAAGATGTTTCTGTTTTATTACGTTAATAATACGAATAAAACAAAACGTCATTATCGCTAAATAATTCATATTATTAACTGACAATAATAAAATCAAACTGAGTGACTTCTCACATAAGCATTAATAATCAATACCGTGTGCTACTATGCAACCACACGTATTACTGTACTTTTACTACCGAGTAGTTCAACAGTAACAATGGTAAAATTTCCGCCGTTATTTTTAATAAAATATTTTTGTCGTTTTCTCAATCCGACAATAATTCCGTTGTGGGGTCCACCAATGATTGTGTCGTTGTACGAATATTCCTTGTTAAAACGAATATTCCCCGACCAATCGAATATTATATAACAACTTGCGTACTTTGCAAAATTTATAAATATTACCCACAACTATAACATTATATCAAATTAACTCCATAATATTCAAAAATGATATTTATAAAAAATTCATCTTTATTTATAAAAGTTGGGGTCTTACAACCTCCCCTTCTTATGAAATTTCGCCCTCGAAATTAGGGTACGTACCTGGTATGTCGAAGAGGTAAGGATACCTTGATTTCATTTCTGATTCTAACTCCCAAGTCATTTCCTCAACATCGTGGTTTCTCCACAAAACTTTGACTTGAGGTATAACCTTGGAGCGTAGAATATGTTCCTTCTTATCCAAGATTTGAACAGGAACTTCTTCATACGTCAAATCCTCCGCTATTTCGTCCGGTTCTAACTCAATAATGTGGTTCGGGTCTTCCACATATTTGCGTAACATGGATATGTGGAAAACGTTATGAACACGAGACATACTTGGCGGTAAAGCGAGTCTATAAGCCACAGTTCCTACTCGATCGAGGATTAAAAATGGACCGATGAATCGAGGATTTAGCTTTCCTCTCTTTCCAAATCTCGTAACTCCTTTCCATGGAGCAACACGTAAGAACACATGATCTCCTACATCAAATTCCACGTCCTTTCGATGAAGATCAGCATAACTCTTTTGTCGATCTTGTGAGGTTTTTATACGTTGTCGGATCGTTTGAATCTTTTCTGTAGTCATACGTACCAACTCCGGTCCCAACAACGTTGCTTCGCCCACCTCATCCCAGCATACTGGAGAACGACATTTTCTTCCATACAATGCTTCGAATGGAGCCATGCCAATACTTGCTTGATAACTGTTGTTGTAGGAAAACTCCACCAATGGTAAGAACTTGTCCCAACTTCCCTTGAAGTCAAAGACACAGAGTCTTAATAGATCTTCAAGAGTTTGAATAGTCCTCTCTGATTGTCCGTCCGTCTGAGGATGATATGCTGAACTAAATCGTAACTCCGTGCCCATAGCTTTTTGTAAACTAACCCAAAATCGTGAAGTGAATCTTGGGTCTCGATCAGAAACTATGGATACTGGCATACCATGCAGTCTTACAATCTCGTTTATGTACATACGAGCAAGACGTTCAAGTGTATAAGTTTCTCGTATCGGTAAGAAATGAGCAGACTTGGTCAATCTATCAACAATGACCCAAATCGCATCAATACCTTGAGAAACCCTAGGAAGACCGGTAACGAAATCCATGGTAATGTGCTCCCACTTCCATTCTGGAATTTCAAGTGGTTGCAATGGACCTTTTGGTACTTGATGCTCCGCTTTGACTCGTTGACAAGTTAGACACCTTGAGATAAACAACGCTATCTCTCTCTTCATATTGCTCCACCAAAATGTATGACGAAGATCATGATACATTTTGGTACTTCCAGGATGGATTGCAAACGGTGTGTTGTGCGCCTCCATCATGATTTCATACTTTAAATCAGGGTTGTTAGGAACACAAAGTCTGGAGTTGACTCGAAGTATTCCTTCTTCATCGATTCTTGCTTCCGGCATAGAACCTTCTTGCACTTTCTTCCTCATACGCATCAGCTCCAGGTCTGTAGCTTGAGCAGCTTTAACTTTATCGATTAAAGTCGGTTCTACTCGTATATTCGCCATCATCACATGGGTCCCTGGAGTCTTCAACTCTATCTCCATCCTTTGCAAGTCACACAAAATGGGCCTTTGCGTTGTTAATATTGCACTTGTACCCGCATATGATCTTCTACTCAATGCGTCAGCTACCACGTTCGCTTTTCCAGGATGGTATTGAATGGTATGATCATAATCTTTCAACAGTTCAAGCCAACGTCGTTGTCGCATGTTGAGTTCCTTTTGAGTGAAGAAATATTTGAGACTTTTATGATCCGTAAAGATCTCCACTTTCTCCCCATACAAGTAATGCCTCCAAATTTTAAGTGCAAAGACAACAGCTGCCAACTCTAGATCATGAGTAGGATAATTCCTCTCATATTCCTTGAGTTGTCTTGATGCATAGGCTATGACTTTTCCATGTTGCATGAGAACGCATCCCAACCCTTTGCTCGAAGCATCACTGTAGATGACAAATCCCTCCGAGCCAGATGGTATTGTTAGAACAGGTGCTGAAATGAGTCTCCTCTTGAGTTCTTGAAAACTCTGCTCACATTCTTCGCTCCAACCAAACTTTGTATCTTTCCGAGTCAGCTGAGTTAATGGAGTAGCGATTCGAGAAAATCCTTCCACGAATCTCCGATAATAACCAGCTAAACCAAGAAAGCTACGTACCTCGGTCACTGATTTAGGTTGCTCCCAGCTTTGAATAGCTTCAATCTTTGCCGGGTCAACAGATATTCCACGACTTGATACTACGTGCCCAAGGAATGCTACCTCTTCCAGCCAGAACTCGCATTTCTTCAACTTGGCATAAAGTTTGTATTCACGAAGCTTTTGGAGTACCAGCCTCAAGTGTTGCTCATGATCTTCACGGCTTTTGGAATAAACAAGGATGTCATCGATAAAGACGACCACAAAGTGATCCAAATATTCCTTAAATACCCTGTTCATCATATCCATGAAGGCAGCAGGAGCATTAGTCAATCCAAAAGACATAACTAAGAATTCATAATGCCCGTACCGAGTTCTAAAAGCCGTCTTTGGAATATCCTCAGTTCTAACCTTCAGCTGATGATATCCAGAACGAAGATCGATCTTTGAAAAGAATTGTGCTCCTTGCAACTGGTCAAACAGGTCATCAATACGTGGCAATGGGTACCTATTTTTGATGGTGACATGATTCAACTCCCGATAATCAATACAAAGTCGCATACTCCCATCTTTCTTCTTCACGAACAGAACAGGAGCACCCCAAGGAGAAGTACTAGGACGAATAAAACCAATGTCTAACAATTCCTGCAGTTGGGTCTTTAACTCCTGAAGTTCAATAGGAGCCATTCGATATGGGGCTTTGGAAATGGGTTTTGTACCAGGTTCAAGGTCGATACAAAATTCAATTTCACGCTCTGGGGGTAGGCCAGGAAGTTCTTCGGGAAATACGTCAGGAAATTTATTAACAACAGAAATATCATTCAAAGCTGACGTATTTTTGTTTAGATCTGTGACATGAGCTAAGAAAGCTTGACATCCGTTTTTCAATAAACGAATAGCTTTATGGCTTGAGATGACAGCGATTGATTTTAATGGTTTGGTTGCTTGAATTCGCATAATAGGTCGATTAGGAATATGAAAGCTAACAACCTTACGAAAACAATCAATTTTTGCATGATGAGTAGTTAACCAATCAATCCCTAGAATCACGTCAAATGCAAGTATTTTTAATGAAATAAGATCGACAGGTAATGTGTGGGTACCAACTTGAACCAAACAAGACTTATAAACCGTGGATGTAATGAAGGTTTCTCCCAATGGAGTTTCAACTGCTAAGTCAAAGTCTAATTTCTCCGGAATCAAATTTAATCGATGAGCGCAAGTAGGAGAAATAAAAGAATGGGTTGAACCGGTATCAAATAAAGTATAGACTTCGTTAGAGTTTATGATAAGCTTACCCGTGATGACCTCATTCGGGTTCCTTGCGTTCTGGGAGGTCACAACAAACGCTCTCCCTTGCACAACCGGTTTTGACTTTTCTGGGACGGCCTTTGGTGCCTCCATCCTAGCTGAATTTGTCTTCGGTAAACGACAAAATCGGGCTAAATGACCTTCTCTTCCACAATTATAACATGCTTTGGACGGCATCGCGCAGTTTGGACTGATGTGCCCCTCCCCTCCGCATTTGAAACATATGATAGGTGGTCGTTCTCCTTCCTTAACGACAGGTGCTGGTGCTGACATCTTTCCATCATTGTTGAATCTCCTCTTCTTAAAATGTCCATTCTTATTGTTTTGGCCCTGATTACCACCGAAGTGGTTACCATTTCTGGCCTGTTGATTCCCTCCACGCTTGTTGTCACCGCTTCGATGACTGCTCTCACTGGTATTATCATTTTGCCGGCTGCTCTCTTTTGGTTGCGTTATCTCGTTATCGCGCTCCACCAACTGAGCCCTATTTACAACATCTGAATACAAACACAGTTTATGAGAAACAAGATGTTGACGTATCTCCGGCTTCAAACCTCTTAAAAACATCCGCGTCATTCTTTCTTCATTATCCACCAGGTGGGACGCAAACCGGGATAACTCCGCAAATTTTGCCTCGTACTGCGACACGGTCATATTATTCTGCTCCAATTTGATGAACTCCACCTCCTTCATGTGACGAATACTCTCGGGAAAGTATTTGTCGTTAAACAGATCTTGGAACTTCTCCCAAGACATCTTCAGTGCGGCAGGTTGAGTACGCTTTATCGATTCCCACCAGTAATCTGCCTCTCCTCGCAACATAAAGGCGGCAAAGGGAACCTTTTGCTCCTCGGAGCAACCCAAGACATCAAATATCTTGGTGATCTGCTTTATCCATGTTTCAGCTACAAGTGGTTTGGGTTCTCCCTTAAACTCCGGTGGTCCCAGCTCCTTAAACTGTTTAGCGGTGACCGCCTGAGAGTTTTCAGTATTTCCACCTACGTTGTGGACAGGAGCCGCTTTCACCTGTTGTTGCATGAATTGCATAAAGCCTCTGAACATTTGATCATTCATCATTTGGTCAGTGTTGTTGTTTGCATGAGGATTGACACCTTCCTGATGCACATTATCATGATTATTGATGTGTGGTGAATCAACAGTCGTCTGTGCTCCATTGCTATTCTCAACATTCTCGGATGCCATTTTCAGATACTGCCACAAAATAAAAATTAATTGATATGTCATATATTATCCTTATATTATGACCGACCAATTAAATACCATGCAAATAAACTTAGGTAGGTCATACTAGCGAAGGAATTCCCCGTCTCTCCCCTCCTAGTTCTATTCTCACATCCTAGCCAGGGATCATATCCCTAAGCTTTGATACCAACTGTGACGCCCCCAAAATTAGGTATACATCACCCATCTTGGGTCGTCAGATACATAGTACAGAATACAAATACAACTGATTAATACATCTGTCGTGTACAATACGACAAAACATAAACTGTGAGTTTGAATACAAATATTATCTTCTAGAGAGTATTCATACTCAAAAGGAGTCCTCATTACATTTATTAACACACCATTACATAGAATAGTGAGGACTACTAACTAATACTATCATTCGGACCATCACTCCGTACCCCGACTTGTCCCAGCTACGTTCTCATTTCCTGAAGAGAACAGTGAAAGAAAGGGTGAGCTCAACTAGCCCAGTAAGAAATATTATGACTAAGATAATGCAGAATAAATTATCATTAGCCTTCAACAATGTTAAACTGATAAAATATAATAGACATCAAGTTTAACTGCAGTGGAACAAGCAATCCATTAAAAGAGTCAAGTAGAAAATAAACTCTACTATCTTTTATGATTTAAAAGGTTTTTCAACACTGCGATCGCTGAGACTCAGCTTAATAAAATAATCCACATCATCGAATCACCCCTGCACTACGGCCAAGGATATTCGTGTATTCATTAATGGTCATGATCATGCCAACAACTGTCCATCAATGCACTACGGGCCAATGAGGACTTTTACCACATCATTTGTAACATTACGGTCATGATTATACCGAATAATCCCTGGTCATAATCATACCAAGTCCATCTATGCACTACATGCCACAGATGACTTTCAATATTTTATAAACATGAGGATGATGACAATGATATAAGAATTCAATAAAACAAGTTCAAGAATTAATTTATCCAGGAATTAACAACGTCCAAATTGTCAACATGATACTGCATTGTGGAGTAAAATTCAAGAACGCTTAGAAGAATATTTTCTTGAAAAGATACTGGATGAAACGCAACTATCAAGGATATTCCACAAATTTCATGGAGTATAGAAGTCAAAACTTAACCAACTGAGTACAATAAAGAATGGAATAACAAAAGAAATCACCATGCATGCGATAGACCGCACAGACAGGTTATTCCAATAGAATAATAAATAATGGAACCAGGTCCGGCGTAAACGCACAGACAGGATATTCTGACAGAATAATAAATAATGGAACCAGGTCCGGTGTAAAACACACAGACAGGATATTCCAACAGAATAATAATAAAACGGAACCAGGTCCGGTGTAAAACACACAGACAGGATGTTCCAACAGAATAATAAACGGAACCAGGTCCGGTGTAAAACACACAGACAGGATGTTCCAACAGAATAATAGAAGAATGTCACCAAGTATAGGGTAGACCGCGTATACTGGTTATTCCAACAGAATAATAACGAATGGAATAACAGAAGTTCTCTTCATGAATATAAAAGAAATAATATTCCCTACCGTTTTAAAGAAGAGCTGAAGTAAGGAAGTAGTTAAGTAGCAGAATACTCTTCTTCTCTCTCTCTATAGTTTCTCTCTATAGTTTCTCTCTCTAGAGTTCAGTGAATTCGTAAGAAATAATGAAGGAATGAGCTGCTATTTATAGAAAAATAGAATGCATAGTAACTAATCCATGAACGGTCCAGATTGATTACTTTAATCTGACGGTCCATATTTAAAGAAAAATCTTTTAAATAAAATAAAATATATTCTATTTATAGAATAACTTTAATAAAGTATTTTGTTTTATATAAAAAGATGTTTCTGTTTTATTACGTTAATAATACGAATAAAACAAAACGTCATTATCGCTAAATAATTCATATTATTAACTGACAATAATAAAATCAAACTGAGTGACTTCTCACATAAGCATTAATAATCAATACCGTGTGCTACTATGCAACCACACGTATTACTGTACTTTTACTATCGAGTAGTTCAACAGCAACAATGGTAAAATTTCCGCCGTTATTTTTAATAAAATATTTTTGTCGTTTTCTCAATCCGACAATAATTCCGTTGTGGGGTCCACCAATGATTGTGTCGTTGTACGAATATTCCCTGTTAAAACGAATATTCCCCGACCAATCGAATATTATATAACAACTTGCGTACTTTGCAAAATTTATAAATATTACCCACAACTATAACATTATATCAAATTAACTCCATAATATTCAAAAATGATATTTATAAAAAAATTCATCTTTATTTATAAAAGTTGGGGTCTTACAACTGTGATGGACTTTCCCCCTCAAAAAATAAATTTAATATCGTGTGGATCAATGATCCACATATCAGATATTAAACTGATAAGAACAGATACTACACTTGATCTTAGCCAAAAGGCCGAGAAAGGTATGCTTAAAACTATTGTTGCCTTCTCCTTTTGTATCTCACTTTCCGTTTCACTCTGCACATCTACATAATGTGGGACTATACTATAAGCCTCAACTTTATTATAACTTTCGGTAAAAGAACTAATGTTGTCTGTCTCTACAATCTCTTCTCTCTTCATAAATCACCATAGTAGAGATGGTTTCTCATTATAAGCGTGCAAGAGCTTTGCTTAGTGCCTGAACCTGACTATCAAATGCACATCTATTGTTTATGTTACTGAATAAGTGAGTTGATTCAGTAATGTTGGCATTTTCCCTCAAAACATTCACTCTGTCAGGTTTTTATTTTATACCTTTTTTAGGCTTTTTAATAATACTCCCTCTGTTCCAAAATATTATAGCAACTTACTAAAAATGCACTCTGCTCGTTTCAAAATTAGAGATCTATTTTGACTTTTTGAAGTCAATTTACAGGAATATTGACACAAATTTATTTAATTTAGTACAAATAACTATAACTATTATAAACAACTAAAAAGTAGTACTAGTTATCATAGAATTTTAGGATGAAGGAGATATGTTATGAAAATGAGGCACTCACCACTTGTATATTTTTACTTCCAAAATTTATTCCTGGGAATCAAACTTATACATATCTACAGACTGATGTTGATGCAACGAAACAAACTACAAATTTGAGGTTTATTATAGCAAATATGTCTACTATCACATAAAATCGCTTTCATAATTTGATGGTCCGCGTGTAAAACAAGACATGTGGGCCATCAAAATATGTACGTATATTTGATATTAGACTTATCCTTATTATAGAGAGAGCCTTTGGAATTTAAAGGAACAAAAAACATACAATTAATATCTTTAGATCTAAATTTGGTGGGGTACGCCAGGCAAAGGCAATAGTGTAAAGCCAAAGCGACGCTTGGGAGCCCCAATAGCAAGCTACTGTGATGGACTTTCCCCCTCAAAAAATAAATTTAATATCGTGTGGATCAATGATCCACATATCAGATATTAAACTGATAAGAACAGATACTACACTTGATCTTAGCCAAAAGGCCGAGAAAGGTATGCTTAAAACTATTGTTGCCTTCTCCTTTTGTATCTCACTTTCCGTTTCACTCTGCACATCTACATAATGTGGGACTATACTATAAGCCTCAACTTTATTATAACTTTCGGTAAAAGAACTAATGTTGTCTGTCTCTACAATCTCTTCTCTCTTCATAAATCACCATAGTAGAGATGGTTTCTCATTATAAGCGTGCAAGAGCTTTGCTTAGTGCCTGAACCTGACTATCAAATGCACATCTATTGTTTATGTTACTGAATAAGTGAGTTGATTCAGTAATGTTGGCATTTTCCCTCAAAACATTCACTCTGTCAGGTTTTTATTTTATACCTTTTTTAGGCTTTTTAATAATACTCCCTCTGTTCCAAAATATTATAGCAACTTACTAAAAATGCACTCTGCTCGTTTCAAAATTAGAGATCTATTTTGACTTTTTGAAGTCAATTTGCAGGAATATTGACACAAATTTATTTAATTTAGTACAAATAACTATAACTATTATAAACAACTAAAAAGTAGTACTAGTTATCATAGAATTTTAGGATGAAGGAGATATGTTATGAAAATGAGGCACTCACCACTTGTATATTTTTACTTCCAAAATTTATTCCTGGGAATCAAACTTATACATATCTACAGACTGATGTTGATGCAACGAAACAAACTACAAATTTGAGGTTTATTATAGCAAATATGTCTACTATCACATAAAATCGCTTTCATAATTTGATGGTCCGCGTGTAAAACAAGACATGTGGGCCATCAAAATATGTACGTATATTTGATATTAGACTTATCCTTATTATAGAGAGAGCCTTTGGAATTTAAAGGAACAAAAAACATACAATTAATATCTTTGGATCTAAATTTGGTGGGGTACGCCAGGCAAAGGCAATAGTGTAAAGCCAAAGCGACGCTTGGGAGCCCCAATAGCAAGCTACTGTGATGGACTTTCCCCCTCAAAAAATAAATTTAATATCGTGTGGATCAATGATCCACATATCAGATATTAAACTGATAAGAACAGATACTACACTTGATCTTAGCCAAAAGGCCGAGAAAGGTATGCTTAAAACTATTGTTGCCTTCTCCTTTTGTATCTCGCTTTCCGTTTCACTCTGCACATCTACATAATGTGGGACTATACTATAAGCCTCAACTTTATTATAACTTTCGGTAAAAAAACTAATGTTGTCTGTATCTACAACCTCTTCTCTCTTCATAAATCACCATATTAGAGATGGTTTCTCATTATAAGCGTGTAAGAGCTTTGCTTAGTGCCTGAACCTGACTATCAAATGCACATCTATTGTTTATGTTACTGAATAAGTGAGTTGATTCAGTAATGTTGGCATTTTCCCTCAAAACATTCACTCTGTCAGGTTTTTATTTTTTACCTTTTTTAGGCTTTTTAATAATACTCCCTCTGTTCCAAAATATTATAGCAACTTACTAAAAATGCACTCTATTCGTTTCAAAATTAGAGATCTATTTTGACTTTTTGAAGTCAATTTGCAGGAATATTGACACAAATTTATTTAATTTAGTACAAATAACTATAACTATTATAAACAACTAAAAAGTAGTACTAGTTATCATAGAATTTTAGGATAAAGGAGATATGTTATGAAAATGAGGCACTCACCACTTGTATATTTTTGTTTCCAAAATTTATTCCCGGGAATCAAACTTATACATATCTACAGACTGATGTTGATGCAACGAAACAAACTACAAATTTGAGGTTTATTATAGCAAATATGTCTACTATCACATAAAATCGCTTTCATAATTTGATGGTCCGCGTGTAAAACAAGACATGTGGGCCATCAAAATATGTACGTATATTTGATATAAGACTTATCCTTATTATAGAGAGAGCCTTTGGAATTTAAAGGAACAAAAAACATACAATGAATATCTTTGGAACTAAATTTGGTGGGGTACGCCAGGCAAAGGCAATAGTGTAAAGCCAAAGCGACGCTTGGGAGCCCTAATAGCAAGCTACTGTGATGGACTTTCCCCCTCAAAAAATAAATTTAATATCGTGTGGATCAATGATCCACATATCAGATATTAAACTGATAAGAACAGATACTACACTTGATCTTAGCCAAAAGGCCGAGAAAGGTATGCTTAAAACTATTGTTGCCTTCTCCTTTTGTATCTCACTTTTCGTTTCACACTGCACATCTACATAATGTGGGACTATACTACAAGCCTCAACTTTTTTATAACTTTCGGTAAAAAAACTAATGTTGTCTGTATCTACAACCACTTCTCTCTTCATAAATCACCATAGTAGAGATGGGTTCTCATTATAAGCGTGCAAGAGCTTTGCTTAGTGCCTGAACCTGACTTCGATATCAAATGCACATCTATTGTTTATGTTACTAAATAAGTAAGTTGATTCTGTAATGTTGGCATTTTCCCTCAAAACATTCACTCTGTCAGGTTTTTATTTTATACCTTTTTAGGCTTTTTAATAATACTCCCTCTGTTCCAAAATATTATAGCAACTTACTAAAAATGCACTCTGCTCGTTTCAAAATTAGAGATCTATTTTGACTTTTTGAAGTCAACTTGTAGGAATATTGACACAAATTTATTTAATTTAGTACAAATAACTATAACTATTATAAACAACTAAAAAGTAGTACTAGTTATCATAGAATTTTAGGATGAAGGAGATATGTTATGAAAATGAGGCACTCACCACTTGTATATTTTTACTTCCAAAATTTATTCCTGGGAATCAAACGTATACATATCTACAGACTGATGTTGATGCAATGAAACAAACTACAAATTTGTGGTTTATTATAGCAAATATGTCTACTATCACATAAAATCGCTTTCATATTTTGATGGTCCACGTGTAAAACAAGAAATGTGGGCCATCAAAATATGTACGTATATTTGATATTAGACTTATTCTTATTATAGAGAGAGCATTTGGAATTTAAAGGAACAAAAAACATACAATTAATATCTTTGGAACTAAATTTGGTGGGGTACGCCAGGCAAAGGCAATAGTGTAAAGCCAAAGCGACGCTTGGGAGCCCCAATAGCAAGCTACTGTGATGGACTTTCCCCCTCAAAAAATAAATTTAATATCGTGTGGATCAATGATCCACATATCAGATATTAAACTGATAAGAACAGATACTACACTTGATCTTAGCCAAAAGGCCGAGAAAGGTATGCTTAAAACTATTGTTGCCTTCTCCTTTTGTATCTCACTTTCCGTTTCACTCTGCACATCTACATAATGTGGGACTATACTATAAGCCTCAACTTTATTATAACTTTCGGTAAAAGAACTAATGTTGTCTGTCTCTACAATCTCTTCTCTCTTTATAAATCACCATAGTAGAGATGGTTTCTCATTATAAGCGTGCAAGAGCTTTGCTTAGTGCCTGAACCTGACTATCAAATGCACATCTATTGTTTATGTTACTGAATAAGTGAGTTGATTCAGTAATGTTGGCATTTTCCCTCAAAACATTCAGTCTGTCAGGTTTTTATTTTATACCTTTTTTAGGCTTTTTAATAATACTCCCTCTGTTCCAAAATATTATAGCAACTTACTAAAAATGCACTCTGCTCGTTTCAAAATTAGAGATCTATTTTGACTTTTTGAAGTCAATTTGCAGGAATATTGACACAAATTTATTTAATTTAGTACAAATAACTATAACTATTATAAACAACTAAAAAGTAGTACTAGTTATCATAGAATTTTAGGATGAAGGAGATATGTTATGAAAATGAGGCACTCACCACTTGTATATTTTTACTTCCAAAATTTATTCCTGGGAATCAAACTTATACATATCTACAGACTGATGTTGATGCAACGAAACAAACTACAAATTTGAGGTTTATTATAGCAAATATGTCTACTATCACATAAAATCGCTTTCATAATTTGATGGTCCGCGTGTAAAACAAGACATGTGGGCCATCAAAATATGTACGTATATTTGATATTAGACTTATCCTTATTATAGAGAGAGCCTTTGGAATTTAAAGGAACAAAAAACATACAATTAATATCTTTGGATCTAAATTTGGTGGGGTACGCCAGGCAAAGGCAATAGTGTAAAGCCAAAGCGACGCTTGGGAGCCCCAATAGCAAGCTACTGTGATGGACTTTCCCCCTCAAAAAATAAATTTAATATCGTGTGGATCAATGATCCACATATCAGATATTAAACTGATAAGAACAGATACTACACTTGATCTTAGCCAAAAGGCCGAGAAAGGTATGCTTAAAACTATTGTTGCCTTCTCCTTTTGTATCTCGCTTTCCGTTTCACTCTGCACATCTACATAATGTGGGACTATACTATAAGCCTCAACTTTCTTATAACTTTCGGTAAAAAAACTAATGTTGTCTGTATCTACAACCTCTTCTCTCTTCATAAATCACCATATTAGAGATGGTTTCTCATTATAAGCGTGTAAGAGCTTTGCTTAGTGCCTGAACCTGACTATCAAATGCACATCTATTGTTTATGTTACTGAATAAGTGAGTTGATTCAGTAATGTTGGCATTTTCCCTCAAAACATTCACTCTGTCAGGTTTTTATTTTTTACCTTTTTTAGGCTTTTTAATAATACTCCCTCTGTTCCAAAATATTATAGCAACTTACTAAAAATGCACTCTATTCGTTTCAAAATTAGAGATCTATTTTGACTTTTTGAAGTCAATTTGCAGGAATATTGACACAAATTTATTTAATTTAGTACAAATAACTATAACTATTATAAACAACTAAAAAGTAGTACTAGTTATCATAGAATTTTAGGATAAAGGAGATATGTTATGAAAATGAGGCACTCACCACTTGTATATTTTTGTTTCCAAAATTTATTCCCGGGAATCAAACTTATACATATCTACAGACTGATGTTGATGCAACGAAACAAACTACAAATTTGAGGTTTATTATAGCAAATATGTCTACTATCACATAAAATCGCTTTCATAATTTGATGGTCCGCGTGTAAAACAAGACATGTGGGCCATCAAAATATGTACGTATATTTGATATAAGACTTATCCTTATTATAGAGAGAGCCTTTGGAATTTAAAGGAACAAAAAACATACAATGAATATCTTTGGAACTAAATTTGGTGGGGTACGCCAGGCAAAGGCAATAGTGTAAAGCCAAAGCGACGCTTGGGAGCCCTAATAGCAAGCTACTGTGATGGACTTTCCCCCTCAAAAAATAAATTTAATATCGTGTGGATCAATGATCCACATATCAGATATTAAACTGATAAGAACAGATACTACACTTGATCTTAGCCAAAAGGCCGAGAAAGGTATGCTTAAAACTATTGTTGCCTTCTCCTTTTGTATCTCACTTTTCGTTTCACACTGCACATCTACATAATGTGGGACTATACTACAAGCCTCAACTTTTTTATAACTTTCGGTAAAAAAACTAATGTTGTCTGTATCTACAACCACTTCTCTCTTCATAAATCACCATAGTAGAGATGGGTTCTCATTATAAGCGTGCAAGAGCTTTGCTTAGTGCCTGAACCTGACTTCGATATCAAATGCACATCTATTGTTTATGTTGTGAATGAGTGAGTTGATTCAGTAATGTTGACATTTTCCCTCAAAACATTCACTCTGTCAGGTTTTTATTTTATACCTTTTTTAGTCTTTTTAATAATACTCCCTCTGTTCCAAAATATTATAGCAACTTACTAAAAATGCACTCTGCTCGTTTCAAAATTAGAGATCTATTTTGACTTTTTGAAGTCAATTTGTAGGAATATTGACACAAATTTATTTAATTTAGTACAAATAACTATAACTATTATAAACAACTAAAAAGTAGTACTAGTTATCATAGAATTTTAGGATGAAGGAGATATGTTATGAAAATGAGGCACTCACCACTTGTATATTTTTACTTCCAAAATTTATTCCTTGGAATCAAACGTATACATATCTACAGACTGATGTTGATGCAACGAAACAAACTACAAATTTGTGGTTTATTATAGCAAATATGTCTACTATCACATAAAATCGCTTTCATATTTTGATGGTCCACGTGTAAAACAAGAAATGTGGGCCATCAAAATATGTACGTATATTTGATATTAGACTTATTCTTATTATAGAGAGAGCATTTGGAATTTAAAGGAACAAAAAACATACAATTAATATCTTTGGAACTAAATTTGGTGGGGTACGCCAGGCAAAGGCAATAGTGTAAAGCCAAAGCGACGCTTGGGAGCCCCAATAGCAAGCTACTGTGATGGACTTTCCCCCTCAAAAAATAAATTTAATATCGTGTGGATCAATGATCCACATATCAGATATTAAACTGATAAGAACAGATACTACACTTGATCTTAGCCAAAAGGCCGAGAAAGGTATGCTTAAAACTATTGTTGCCTTCTCCTTTTGTATCTCACTTTCCGTTTCACTCTGCACATCTACATAATGTGGGACTATACTATAAGCCTCAACTTTATTATAACTTTCGGTAAAAGAACTAATGTTGTCTGTCTCTACAATCTCTTCTCTCTTTATAAATCACCATAGTAGAGATGGTTTCTCATTATAAGCGTGCAAGAGCTTTGCTTAGTGCCTGAACCTGACTATCAAATGCACATCTATTGTTTATGTTACTGAATAAGTGAGTTGATTCAGTAATGTTGGCATTTTCCCTCAAAACATTCAGTCTGTCAGGTTTTTATTTTATACCTTTTTTAGGCTTTTTAATAATACTCCCTCTGTTCCAAAATATTATAGCAACTTACTAAAAATGCACTCTGCTCGTTTCAAAATTAGAGATCTATTTTGACTTTTTGAAGTCAATTTGCAGGAATATTGACACAAATTTATTTAATTTAGTACAAATAACTATAACTATTATAAAGAACTAAAAAGTAGTACTAGTTATCATAGAATTTTAGGATGAAGGAGATATGTTATGAAAATGAGGCACTCACCACTTGTATATTTTTACTTCCAAAATTTATTCCTGGGAATCAAACTTATACATATCTACAGACTGATGTTGATGCAACGAAACAAACTACAAATTTGAGGTTTATTATCACAAATATGTCTACTATCACATAAAATCGCTTTCATAATTTGATGGTCCGCGTGTAAAACAAGACATGTGGGCCATCAAAATATGTACGTATATTTGATATTAGACTTATCCTTATTATAGAGAGAGCCTTTGGAATTTAAAGGAACAAAAAACATACAATTAATATCTTTGGAACTAAATTTGGTGGGGTACGCCAGGCAAAGGCAATAGTGTAAAGCCAAAGCGACGCTTGGGAGCCCCAATAGCAAGCTACTGTGATGGACTTTCCCCCTCAAAAAATAAATTTAATATCGTGTGGATCAATGATCCACATATCAGATATTAAACTGATAAGAACAGATACTACACTTGATCTTAGCCAAAAGGCCGAGAAAGGTATGCTTAAAACTATTGTTGCCTTCTCCTTTTGTATCTCGCTTTCCGTTTCACTCTGCACATCTACATAATGTGGGACTATACTATAAGCCTCAACTTTCTTATAACTTTCGGTAAAAAAACTAATGTTGTCTGTATCTACAACCTCTTCTCTCTTCATAAATCACCATATTAGAGATGGTTTCTCATTATAAGCGTGTAAGAGCTTTGCTTAGTGCCTGAACCTGACTATCAAATGCACATCTATTGTTTATGTTACTGAATAAGTGAGTTGATTCAGTAATGTTGGCATTTTCCCTCAAAACATTCACTCTGTCAGGTTTTTATTTTTTACCTTTTTTAGGCTTTTTAATAATACTCCCTCTGTTCCAAAATATTATAGCAACTTACTAAAAATGCACTCTATTCGTTTCAAAATTAGAGATCTATTTTGACTTTTTGAAGTCAATTTGCAGGAATATTGACACAAATTTATTTAATTTAGTACAAATAACTATAACTATTATAAACAACTAAAAAGTAGTACTAGTTATCATAGAATTTTAGGATAAAGGAGATATGTTATGAAAATGAGGCACTCACCACTTGTATATTTTTGTTTCCAAAATTTATTCCCGGGAATCAAACTTATACATATCTACAGACTGATGTTGATGCAACGAAACAAACTACAAATTTGAGGTTTATTATAGCAAATATGTCTACTATCACATAAAATCGCTTTCATAATTTGATGGTCCGCGTGTAAAACAAGACATGTGGGCCATCAAAATATGTACGTATATTTGATATTAGACTTATCCTTATTATAGAGAGAGCCTTTGGAATTTAAAGGAACAAAAAACATACAATGAATATCTTTGGAACTAAATTTGGTGGGGTACGCCAGGCAAAGGCAATAGTGTAAAGCCAAAGCGACGCTTGGGAGCCCTAATAGCAAGCTACTGTGATGGACTTTCCCCCTCAAAAAATAAATTTAATATCGTGTGGATCAATGATCCACATATCAGATATTAAACTGATAAGAACAGATACTACACTTGATCTTAGCCAAAAGGCCGAGAAAGGTATGCTTAAAACTATTGTTGCCTTCTCCTTTTGTATCTCACTTTTCGTTTCACACTGCACATCTACATAATGTGGGACTATACTACAAGCCTCAACTTTTTTATAACTTTCGGTAAAAAAACTAATGTTGTCTGTATCTACAACCACTTCTCTCTTCATAAATCACCATAGTAGAGATGGGTTCTCATTATAAGCGTGCAAGAGCTTTGCTTAGTGCCTGAACCTGACTTCGATATCAAATGCACATCTATTGTTTATGTTACTAAATAAGTAAGTTGATTCTGTAATGTTGGCATTTTCCCTCAAAACATTCACTCTGTCAGGTTTTTATTTTATACCTTTTTAGGCTTTTTAATAATACTCCCTCTGTTCCAAAATATTATAGCAACTTACTAAAAATGCACTCTGCTCGTTTCAAAATTAGAGATCTATTTTGACTTTTTGAAGTCAATTTGTAGGAATATTGACACAAATTTATTTAATTTAGTACAAATAACTATAACTATTATAAACAACTAAAAAGTAGTACTAGTTATCATAGAATTTTAGGATGAAGGAGATATGTTATGAAAATGAGGCACTCACCACTTGTATATTTTTACTTCCAAAATTTATTCTTGGGAATCAAACGTATACATATCTACAGACTGATGTTGATGCAATGAAACAAACTACAAATTTGTGGTTTATTATAGCAAATATGTCTACTATCACATAAAATCGCTTTCATATTTTGATGGTCCACGTGTAAAACAAGAAATGTGGGCCATCAAAATATGTACGTATATTTGATATTAGACTTATTCTTATTATAGAGAGAGCATTTGGAATTTAAAGGAACAAAAAACATACAATTAATATCTTTGGAACTAAATTTGGTGGGGTACGCCAGGCAAAGGCAATAGTGTAAAGCCAAAGCGACGCTTGGGAGCCCCAATAGCAAGCTACTGTGATGGACTTTCCCCCTCAAAAAATAAATTTAATATCGTGTGGATCAATGATCCACATATCAGATATTAAACTGATAAGAACAGATACTACACTTGATCTTAGCCAAAAGGCCGAGAAAGGTATGCTTAAAACTATTGTTGCCTTCTCCTTTTGTATCTCGCTTTCCGTTTCACTCTGCACATCTACATAATGTGGGACTATACTATAAGCCTCAACTTTCTTATAACTTTCGGTAAAAAAACTAATGTTGTCTGTATCTACAACCTCTTCTCTCTTCATAAATCACCATAGTAGAGATGGTTTCTCATTATAAGCGTGCAAGAGCTTTGCTTAGTGCCTGAACCTGACTATCAAATGCACATCTATTGTTTATGTTACTGAATAAGTGAGTTGATTCAGTAATGTTGGCATTTTCCCTCAAAACATTCACTCTGTCAGGTTTTTATTTTATACCTTTTTTAGGCTTTTTAATAATACTCCCTCTGTTCCAAAATATTATAGCAACTTACTAAAAATGCACTCTGCTCGTTTCAAAATTAGAGATCTATTTTGACTTTTTGAAGTCAATTTGCAGGAATATTGACACAAATTTATTTAATTTAGTACAAATAACTATAACTATTATAAACAACTAAAAAGTAGTACTAGTTATCATAGAATTTTAGGATGAAGGAGATATGTTATGAAAATGAGGCACTCACCACTTGTATATTTTTACTTCCAAAATTTATTCCTGGGAATCAAACTTATACATATCTACAGACTGATGTTGATGCAACGAAACAAACTACAAATTTGAGGTTTATTATCACAAATATGTCTACTATCACATAAAATCGCTTTCATAATTTGATGGTCCGCGTGTAAAACAAGACATGTGGGCCATCAAAATATGTACGTATATTTGATATTAGAATTATCCTTATTATAGAGAGAGCCTTTGGAATTTAAAGGAACAAAAAACATACAATTAATATCTTTGGAACTAAATTTGGTGGGGTACGCCAGGCAAAGGCAATAGTGTAAAGCCAAAGCGACGCTTGGGAGCCCCAATAGCAAGCTACTGTGATGGACTTTCCCCCTCAAAAAATAAATTTAATATCGTGTGGATCAATGATCCACATATCAGATATTAAACTGATAAGAACAGATACTACACTTGATCTTAGCCAAAAGGCCGAGAAAGGTATGCTTAAAACTATTGTTGCCTTCTCCTTTTGTATCTCGCTTTCCGTTTCACTCTGCACATCTACATAATGTGGGACTATACTATAAGCCTCAACTTTCTTATAACTTTCGGTAAAAAAACTAATGTTGTCTGTATCTACAACCTCTTCTCTCTTCATAAATCACCATATTAGAGATGGTTTCTCATTATAAGCGTGTAAGAGCTTTGCTTAGTGCCTGAACCTGACTATCAAATGCACATCTATTGTTTATGTTACTGAATAAGTGAGTTGATTCAGTAATGTTGGCATTTTCCCTCAAAACATTCACTCTGTCAGGTTTTTATTTTTTACCTTTTTTAGGCTTTTTAATAATACTCCATCTGTTCCAAAATATTATAGCAACTTACTAAAAATGCACTCTGCTCGTTTCAAAATTAGAGATCTATTTTGACTTTTTGAAGTCAATTTGCAGGAATATTGACACAAATTTATTTAATTTAGTACAAATAACTATAACTATTATAAACAACTAAAAAGTAGTACTAGTTATCATAGAATTTTAGGATGAAGGAGATATGTTATGAAAATGAGGCACTCACCACTTGTATATTTTTACTTCCAAAATTTATTCTTGGGAATCAAACGTATACATATCTACAGACTGATGTTGATGCAACGAAACAAACTACAAATTTGTGGTTTATTATAGCAAATATGTCTACTATCACATAATATCGCTTTCATATTTTGATGGTCCACGTGTAAAACAAGACATATGGGCCATCAAAATATGTACGTATATTTGATATTAGACTTATTCTTATTATAGAGAGAGCATTTGGAATTTAAAGGAACAAAAAACATACAATTAATATCTTTGGAACTAAATTTGGTGGGGTACGCCAGGCAAAGGCAATAGTGTAAAGCCAAAGCGACGCTTGGGAGCCCCAATAGCAAGCTACTGTGATGGACTTTCCCCCTCAAAAAATAAATTTAATATCGTGTGGATCAATGATCCACATATCAGATATTAAACTGATAAGAACAGATACTACACTTGATCTTAGCCAAAAGGCCGAGAAAGGTATGCTTAAAACTATTGTTGCCTTCTCCTTTTGTATCTCACTTTCCGTTTCACTCTGCACATCTACATAATGTGGGACTATACTATAAGCCTCAACTTTCTTATAACTTTCGGTAAAAAAACTAATGTTGTTTGTCTCTACAACCTCTTCTCTCTTCATAAATCTCCATAGTAGAGATGGTTTCTCATTATAAGCGTGCAAGAGCTTTGCTTAGTGCCTGAACCTGACTATCAAATGCACATCTATTGTTTATGTTACTGAATAAGTGAGTTGATTCAGTAATGTTGGCATTTTCCCTCAAAACATTCACTCTGTCAGGTTTTTATTTTATACCTTTTTTAGGCTTTTTAATAATACTCCCTCTGTTCCAAAATATTATAGCAACTTACTAAAAATGCACTCTGCTCGTTTCAAAATTAGAGATCTATTTTGACTTTTTGAAGTCAATTTGCAGGAATATTGACACAAATTTATTTAATTTAGTACAAATAACTATAACTATTATAAACAACTAAAAAGTAGTACTAGTTATCATAGAATTTTAGGATGAAGGAGATATGTTATGAAAATGAGGCACTCACCACTTGTATATTTTTACTTCCAAAATTTATTCCTTGGAATCAAACGTATACATATCTACAGACTGATGTTGATGCAACGAAACAAACTACAAATTTGAGGTTTATTATACAAATATGTCTACTATCACATAAAATCGCTTTCATATTTTGATGGTCCGCGTGTAAAACAAGACATGTGGGCCATCAAAATATGTACGTATATTTGATATTAGACTTATTCTTATTATAGAGAGAGCCTTTGGAATTTAAAGGAACAAAAAACATACAATTAATATCTTTGGAACTAAATTTGGTGGGGTACGCCAGGCAAAGGCAATAGTGCAAAGCCAAAGCGACGCTTGGGAGCCCCAATAGCAAGCTACTGTGATGGACTTTCCCCCTCAAAAAATAAATTTAATATCGTGTGGATCAATGATCCACATATCAGATATTAAACTGATAAGAACAGATACTACACTTGATCTTAGCCAAAAGGCCGAGAAAGGTATGCTTAAAACTATTGTTGCCTTCTCCTTTTGTATCTCGCTTTCCGTTTCACTCTGCACATCTACATAATGTGGGACTATACTATAAGCCTCAACTTTCTTATAACTTTCGGTAAAAAAACTAATGTTGTCTGTATCTACAACCTCTTCTCTCTTCATAAATCACCATAGTAGAGATGGTTTCTCATTATAAGCGTGCAAGAGTTTTGCTTAGTGCCTGAACCTGACTTCGATATCAAATGCACATCTATTGTTTATGTTGTGAATGAGTGAGTTGATTCAGTAATGTTGGCATTTTCCCTCAAAACATTCACTCTGTCAGGTTTTTATTTTATACCTTTTTTAGCCTTTTTAATAATACTCCCTCTGTTCCAAAATATTATAGCAACTTACTAAAAATGCACTCTGCTCGTTTCAAAATTAGAGATCTATTTTGACTTTTTGAAGTCAATTTGCAGGAATATTGACACAAATTTATTTAATTTAGTACAAATAACTATAACTATTATAAACAACTAAAAAGTAGTACTAGTTATCATAGAATTTTAGGATGAAGGAGATATGTTATGAAAATGAGGCACTCACCACTTGTATATTTTTACTTCCAAAATTTATTCTTGGGAATCAAACGTATACATATCTACAGACTGATGTTGATGCAACGAAACAAACTACAAATTTGTGGTTTATTATAGCAAATATGTCTACTATCACATAAAATCGCTTTCATATTTTGATGGTCCGCGTGTAAAACAAGACATGTGGGCCATCAAAATATGTACGTATATTTGATATTAGACTTATTCTTATTATAGAGAGAGCATTTGGAATTTAAAGGAACAAAAAACATACAATTAATATCTTTGGAACTAAATTTGGTGGGGTACGCCAGGCAAAGGCAATAGTGCAAAGCCAAAGCGACGCTTGGGAGCCCCAATAGCAAGCTACTGTGATGGACTTTCCCCCTCAAAAAATAAATTTAATATCGTGTGGATCAATGATCCACATATCAGATATTAAACTGATAAGAACAGATACTACACTTGATCTTAGCCAAAAGGCCGAGAAAGGTATGCTTAAAACTATTGTTGCCTTCTCCTTTTGTATCTCGCTTTCCGTGTCACTCTGCACATCTACATAATGTGGGACTATACTACAAGCCTCAACTTTCTTATAACTTTAGGTAAAAAAACTAATGTTGTCTGTATCTACAACCTCTTCTCTCTACATAAATCACCATAGTAGATATTGTTTCACATTATAAGCGTGCAAGAGTTTTGCTTAGTGCCTGAACCTGACTTCGATATCAAATGCACATCTATTGTTTATGTTGTGAATGAGTGAGTTGATTCAGTAATGTTGGCATTTTCCCTCAAAACATTCACTCTGTCAGGTTTTTATTTTATACCTTTTTTAGGCTTTTTAATAATACTCCCTCTGTTCCAAAATATTATAGCAACTTACTAAAAATGCACTCTGCTCGTTTCAAAATTAGAGATCTATTTTGACTTTTTGAAGTCAATTTGCAGGAATATTGACACAAATTTATTTAATTTAGTACAAATAACTATAACTATTATAAACAACTAAAAAGTAGTACTAGTTATCATAGAATTTTAGGATGAAGGAGATATGTTATGAAAATGAGGCACTCACCACTTGTATATTTTTACTTCCAAAATTTATTCCTGGGAATCAAACTTATACATATCTACAGACTGATGTTGATGCAACGAAACAAACTAAAAATTTGAGGTTTATTATAGCAAATATGTCTACTATCACATAAAACCGCTTTCATATTTTGATGGTCCGCGTGTAAAACAAGACATGTGGGCCATCAAAATATGTACGTATATTTGATATTAGACTTATTCTTATTATAGAGAGAGCATTTGGAATTTAAAGGAACAAAAAACATACAATTAATATCTTTGGAACTAAATTTGGTGGGGTACGCCAGGCAAAGGCAATAGTGCAAAGCCAAAGCGACGCTTGGGAGCCCCAATAGCAAGCTACTGTGATGGACTTTCCCCCTCAAAAAATAAATTTAATATCGTGTGGATCAATGATCCACATATCAGATATTAAACTGATAAGAACAGATACTACACTTGATCTTAGCCAAAAGGCCGAGAAAGGTATGCTTAAAACTATTGTTGCCTTCTCCTTTTGTATCTCGCTTTCCGTGTCACTCTGCACATCTACATAATGTGGGACTATACTACAAGCCTCAACTTTCTTATAACTTTAGGTAAAAAAACTAATGTTGTCTGTATCTACAACCTCTTCTCTCTACATAAATCACCATAGTAGATATTGTTTCACATTATAAGCGTGCAAGAGTTTTGCTTAGTGCCTGAACCTGACTTCGATATCAAATGCACATCTATTGTTTATGTTGTGAATGAGTGAGTTGATTCAGTAATGTTGACATTTTCCCTCAAAACATTCACTCTGTCAGGTTTTTATTTTATACCTTTTTTAGTCTTTTTAATAATACTCCCTCTGTTCCAAAATATTATAGCAACTTACTAAAAATGCACTCTGCTCGTTTCAAAATTAGAGATCTATTTTGACTTTTTGAAGTCAATTTGCAGGAATATTGACACAAATTTATTTAATTTAGTACAAATAACTATAACTATTATAAAGAACTAAAAAGTAGTACTAGTTATCATAGAATTTTAGGATGAAGGAGATATGTTATGAAAATGAGGCACTCACCACTTGTATATTTTTACTTCCAAAATTTATTCCTGGGAATCAAACGTATACATATCTACAGACTGATGTTGATGCAACGAAACAAACTACAAATTTGTGGTTTATTATAGCAAATATGTCTACTATCACATAAAATCGCTTTCATATTTTGATGGTCCGCGTGTAAAACAAGACATGTGGGCCATCAAAATATGTAGGTATATTTGATATTAGACTTATTCTTATTATAGAGAGAGCATTTGGAATTTAAAGGAACAAAAAACATACAATTAATATCTTTGGAACTAAATTTGGTGGGGTACGCCAGGCAAAGGCAATAGTGCAAAGCCAAAGCGACGCTTGGGAGCCCCAATAGCAAGCTACTGTGACGAACTTTCCCCCTCAAAAAATAAATTTAATATCGTGTGGATCAATGATCCACATATCAGATATTAAACTGATAAGAACAGATACTACACTTGATCTTAGCCAAAAGGCCGAGAAAGGTATGCCTAAAACTACTGTTGCCTTCTCCTTTTGTATCTCGCTTTCCGTGTCACTCTGCACATCTACATAATGTGGGACTATACTACAAGCCTCAACTTTCTTATAACTTTAGGTAAAAAAACTAATGTTGTCTGTATCTACAACCTCTTCTCTCTACATAAATCACCATAGTAGATATTATTTCACATTATAAGCGTGCAAGAGTTTTGCTTAGTGCCTGAACCTGACTTCGATATCAAATGCACATCTATTGTTTATGTTGTGAATGAGTGAGTTGATTCAGTTATGTTGGCATTTTCCCTCAAAACATTCACTCTGTCAGGTTTTTATTTTATACCTTTTTAGGCTTTTTAATAATACTCCCTCTGTTCCAAAATATTATAGCAACTTACTAAAAATGCACTCTGCTTGTTTCAAAATTAATGATCTATTTTGACTTTTTGAAGTCAATTTGCAGGAATATTGACACAAATTTATTTAATTTAGTACAAATAACTATAACTATTATAAAGAACTAAAAAGTAGTACTAGTTATCATAGAATTTTAGGATGAAGGAGATATGTTATGAAAATGAGGCACTCACCACTTGTATATTTTTACTTCCAAAATTTATTCCTGGGGATCAAACTTATACATATCTACAGACTGATGTTGATGCAACGAAACAAACTAAAAATTTGAGGTTTATTATAGCAAATATGTCTACTATCACATAAAACCGCTTTCATATTTTGATGGTCCGCGTGTAAAATAAGACATGTGGGCCATCAAAATATGTACGTATATTTGATATTAGACTTATCCTTATTATAGAGAGAGCCTTTGGAATTTAAAGGAACAAAAAACATACAATTAATATCTTTGGAACTAAATTTGGTGGGGTACGCCAGGCAAAGGTAATAGTGCAAAGCCAAAGCGACGCTTGGGAGCCCCAATAGCAAGCTACTGTGATGGACTTTCCCCCTCAAAAAATAAATTTAATATCGTGTGGATCAATGATCCACATATCAGATATTAAACTGATAAGAACAGATACTACACTTGATCTTAGCCAAAAGGCCGAGAAAGGTATGCTTAAAACTATTGTTGCCTTCTCCTTTTGTATCTCGCTTTCCGTGTCACTCTGCACATCTACATAATGTGGGACTATACTACAAGCCTCAACTTTCTTATAACTTTAGGTAAAAAAACTAATGTTGTCTGTATCTACAACCTCTTCTCTCTACATAAATCACCATAGTAGATATTGTTTCACATTATAAGCGTGCAAGAGTTTTGCTTAGTGCCTGAACCTGACTTCGATATCAAATGCACATCTATTGTTTATGTTGTGAATGAGTGAGTTGATTCAGTAATGTTGACATTTTCCCTCAAAACATTCACTCTGTCAGGTTTTTATTTTATACCTTTTTAGGCTTTTTAATAATACTCCCTCTGTTCCAAAATATTATAGCAACTTACTAAAAATGCACTCTGCTCGTTTCAAAATTAGAGATCTATTTTGACTTTTTGAAGTCAATTTGCAGGAATATTGACACAAATTTATTTAATTTAGTACAAATAACTATAACTATTATAAAGAACTAAAAAGTAGTACTAGTTATCATAGAATTTTAGGATGAAGGAGATATGTTATGAAAATGAGGCACTCACCACTTGTATATTTTTACTTCCAAAATTTATTCCTGGGAATCAAACGTATACATATCTACAGACTGATGTTGATGCAACGAAACAAACTACAAATTTGTGGTTTATTATAGCAAATATGTCTACTATCACATAAAACCGCTTTCATATTTTGATGGTCCGCGTGTAAAACAAGACATGTGGGCCATCAAAATATGTACGTATATTTGATATTAGACTTATTCTTATTATAGAGAGAGCCTTTGGAATTTAAAGGAACAAAAAACATACAATTAATATCTTTGGAACTAAATTTGGTGGGGTACGCCAGGCAAAGGCAATAGTGCAAAGCCAAAGCGACGCTTGGGAGCCCCAATAGCAAGCTACTGTGATGGACTTTCCCCCTCAAAAAATAAATTTAATATCGTGTGGATCAATGATCCACATATCAGATATTAAACTGATAAGAACAGATACTACACTTGATCTTAGCCAAAAGGCCGAGAAAGGTATGCTTAAAACTATTGTTGCCTTCTCCTTTTGTATCTCGCTTTCCGTGTCACTCTGCACATCTACATAATGTGGGACTATACTACAAGCCTCAACTTTCTTATAACTTTAGGTAAAAAAACTAATGTTGTCTGTATCTACAACCTCTTCTCTCTACATAAATCACCATAGTATATATTGTTTCACATTATAAGTGTGCAAGAGTTTTGTTTAGTGCCTGAACCTGACTTCGATATCAAATGCACATCTATTGTTTATGTTGTGAATGAGTGTGTTGATTCAGTAATGTTGACATTGTCCCTCAAAACATTCACTCTGTCAGGTTTTTATTTTATACCTTTTTTATGCTTTTTAATAATACTCCATCTGTTCCAAAATATTATAACAACTTACTAAAAATGCACTCTGCTCGTTTCAAAATTAGAGATCTATTTTGACTTTTTGAAGTCAATTTGCAGGAATATTGACACAAATTTATTTAATTTAGTACAAATAACTATAACTATTATAAACAACTAAAAAGTAGTACTAGTTATCATAGAATTTTAGGATGAAGGAGATATGTTATGAAAATGAGGCACTCACCACTTGTATATATTTACTTCCAAAATTTATTCTTGGGAATCAAACGTATACATATCTACAGACTGATGTTGATGCAACGAAACAAACTACAAATTTGAGGTTTATTATAGCAAATAAGTCTACTATCACATAAAACCGCTTTCATATTTTGATGGTCCGCGTGTAAAACAAGACATGTGGGCCATCAAAATATGTATGTATATTTGATATTAGACTTATTCTCATTATAGAGAGAGCCTTTGGAATTTAAAGGAACAAAAAACATACAATTAATAACTTTGGAACTAAATTTGGTGGGGTACGCCAGGCAAAGGCAATAGTGCAAAGCCAAAGCGACGCTTGGGAGCCCCAATAGCAAGCTACTGTGATGGACTTTCCCCCTCAAAAAATAAATTTAATATCGTGTGGATCAATGATCCACATATCAGATATTAAACTGATAAGAATAGATACTACAATTGATCTTAGCCAAAAGGCCGAGAAAGGTATGCTTAAAACTATTGTTGCCTTCTCCTTTTGTATCTCACTTTCCGTGTCACTTTTCCCATCTACATAATGTGGGACTATACTATAAGCCTCAACTTTCTTGTAACTTTCGGTAAAAGAACTAATGTTGTTTGTCTCTACAACCTCTTCTCTCTTCATAAATCACCATAGTAGAGATGGTTTCTCATTATAAGCGTGCAAGAGCTTTGCTTAGTGCCTGAACCTGACTATCAAATGCACATCTATTGTTTATGTTACTTAATAAGTGAGTTGATTCAGTAATGTTGGCATTTTCCCTCAAAACATTCACTCTGTCAGGTTTTTATTTTATACCTTTTTTAGTCTTTTTAATAATACTCCCTCTGTTCCAAAATATTATAGCAACTTACTAAAAATGCACTCTGCTCGTTTCAAAATTAGAGATCTATTTTGACTTTTTGAAGTCAATTTGCAGGAATATTGACACAAATTTATTTAATTTAGTACAAATAACTATAACTATTATAAACAACTAAAAAGTAGTACTAGTTATCATAGAATGTTAGGATGAAGGAGATATGTTATGAAAATGAGGCACTCACCACTTGTATATTTTTAATTCCAAAATTTATTCCTGGGAAACAAACGTATACATATCTACAGACTGATGTTGATGCAACGAAACAAACTACAAATTTGAGGTTTATTATAGCAAATAAGTCTATTATCACATAAAACCGCTTTCATATTTTGATGGTCCGCGTGTAAAACAAGACATGTGGGCCATCAAAATATGTACGTATATTTGATATTAGACTTATTCTTATTACAGAGAGAGCCTTTGGAATTTAAAGGAACAAAAAACATACAATTAATATCTTTGGAACTAAATTTGGTGGGGTACGCCAGGCAAAGGCAATAGTGCAAAGCCAAAGCGACGCTTGGGAGCCCCAATAGCAAGCTACTGTGATGGACTTTCCCCCTCAAAAAATAAATTTAATATCGTGTGGATCAATGATCCACACATCAGATATTAAACTGATAAGAACAGATACTACACTTGATCTTAGCCAAAAGGCCGAGAAAGGTATGCGTAAAACTATTGTTGCCTTCTCCTTTTGTATCTCACTTTCCGTGTCACCCTTCCCATCTACATAATGTGGGACTATACTATAAGCCTCAACTTTCTTATAACTTTCGGTAAAAAAAACTAATGTTGTCTGTCTCTACAACCTCTTCTCTCTTCATAAATCATCATAGTAGAGATGGTTTCTCATTATAAGCGTGCAAGAGCATTGCTTAGTGCCTGAACCTGACTTCGATATCAAATGCACATCTATTGTTTATGTTACTGAATAAGTGAGTTGATTCAGTAATGTTGGCATTTTCCCTCAAAACATTCACTCTGTCAGGTTTTTATTTTATACCTTTTTTAGTCTTTTTAATAATACTCCCTCTGTTCCAAAATATTATAGCAACTTACTAAAAATGCACTCTGCTCGTTTCAAAATTAGAGATCTATTTTGACTTTTTGAAGTCAATTTGCAGGAATATTGACACAAATTTATTTAATTTAGTACAAATAACTATAACTATTATAAACAACTAAAAAGTAGTACTAGTTATCATAGAATGTTAGGATGAAGGAGATATGTTATGAAAATGAGGCACTCACCACTTGTATATTTTTAATTCCAAAATTTATTCCTGGGAAACAAACGTATACATATCTACAGACTGATGTTGATGCAACGAAACAAACTACAAATTTGAGGTTTATTATAGCAAATAAGTCTATTATCACATAAAACCGCTTTCATATTTTGATGGTCCGCGTGTAAAACAAGACATGTGGGCCATCAAAATATGTACGTATATTTGATATTAGACTTATTCTTATTACAGAGAGAGCCTTTGGAATTTAAAGGAACAAAAAACATACAATTAATATCTTTGGAACTAAATTTGGTGGGGTACGCCAGGCAAAGGCAATAGTGCAAAGCCAAAGCGACGCTTGGGAGCCCCAATAGCAAGCTACTGTGATGGACTTTCCCCCTCAAAAAATAAATTTAATATCGTGTGGATCAATGATCCACATATAAGATATTAAACTGATAAGAACATATACTACACTTGATCTTAGCCAAAAGGCCGAGAAAGGTATGCGTAAAACTATTGTTGCCTTCTCCTTTTGTATCTCACTTTCCGTGTCACCCTTCCCATCTACATAATGTGGGACTATACTATAAGCCTCAACTTTCTTATAACTTTCGGTAAAAAAAACTAATGTTGTCTGTCTCTACAACCTCTTCTCTCTTCATAAATCATCATAGTAGAGATGGTTTCTCATTATAAGCGTGCAAGAGCATTGCTTAGTGCCTGAACCTGACTTCGATATCAAATGCACATCTATTGTTTATGTTACTGAATAAGTGAGTTGATTCAGTAATGTTGGCATTTTCCCTCAAAACATTCACTCTGTCAGGTTTTTATTTTATACCTTTTTTAGGCTTTTTAATAATACTCCCTCTGTTCCAAAATATTATAGCAACTTACTAAAAATGCACTCTGCTCGTTTCAAAATTAGAGATCTATTTTGACTTTTTGAAGTCAATTTGCAGGAATATTGACACAAATTTATTTAATTTAGTAGAAATAACTATAACTATTATAAACAACTAAAAAGTAGTACTGGTTATCATAGAATTTTAGGATGAAGGAGATATGTTATAAAAATGAGGCACTCACCACTTGTATATTTTTACTTCCAAAATTTATTCCTGGGAATCAAACGTATACATATCTACAGACTGATGTTGATGCAACGAAACAAACTACAAATTTGTGGTTTATTATAGCAAATAAGTCTACTATCACATAAAATCGCTTTCATATTTTGATGGTCCACGTGTAAAACAAGACATGTGGGCCATCAAAATATGTACGTATATTTGATATTTGAGTTATTCTTATTATAGAGAGAGCCTTTGGAGTTTAAAGGAACAAAAAACATACAATTAATATCTTTGGAACTAAATTTGGTGGGGTACGCCAGGCAAAGGCAATAGTGCAAAGCCAAAGCGACGCTTGGGAGCCCCAATAGCAAGCTACAGTGATGGACTTTCCCTCTCAAAAAATAAATTTAATATCGTGTGGATCAATGATCCACATATCAGATATTAAACTGATAAGAACAGATACTACACTTGATCTTAGCCAAAAGGCCGAGAAAGGTATGCTTAAAACTATTGTTGCCTTCTCCTTTTGTATCTCACTTTTCGTTTCACACTGCACATCTACATAATGTGGGACTATACTACAAGCCTCAACTTTCTTATAACTTTCGGTAAAAAAACTAATGTTGTCTATATCTACAACCACTTCTCTCTTCATAAATCACCATAGTAGAGATGGGTTCTCATTATAAGCGTGTAAGAGCTTTGCTTAGTGCCTGAACCTGACTTCGATATCAAATGCACATCTATTGTTTATGTTACTAAATAAGTAAGTTGATTCTGTAATTTTGGCAGTTTCCCTCAAAACATTCACTCTGTCAGGTTTTTATTTTATACCTTTTTAGGCTTTTTAATAATACTCCCTCTGTTCCAAAATATTATAGCAACTTACTAAAAATGCACTCTGCTCGTTTCAAAATTAGAGATCTATTTTGACTTTTGGAAGTCAATTTGCAGGAATATTGACACAAATTTATTTAATTTAGTACAAATAACTATAACTATTATAAACAACTAAAAAGTAGTACTAGTTATCATAGAATTTTAGGATGAAGGAGATATGATATGAAAATGAGGCACTCACCACTTGTATATTTTTACTTCTAAAATTTATTCCTGGGAATCAAACGTATACATATCTACAGACCGATGTTGATGCAACGAAACAAACTACAAATTTGAGGTTTATTATAGCAAATAAGTCTACTATCACATAAAACCGCTTTCATATTTTGATGGTCTGCGTGTAAAACAAGACATGTGAGGCATCAAAATATGTACGTATATTTGATATTAGACTTATTCTTATTATAGAGAGAGCCTTTGGAATTTAAAGAAACAAAAAACATACAATTTATATCTTTGGAACTAAATTTGGTGGGGTACGCCAGGCAAAGGCAATAGTGCAAAGCTAAAGCGACGCTTGGGAGCCCCAGTAGCAAGCTACTGTGATGGACTTTCCGCCTCAAAAAATAAATTTAATATCGTGTGGATCAATGATCCACATATAAGATATTAAACTAATAAGAACAGATACTACACTTGATCTTAGCCAAAAGGCCGAGAAAGGTATGCTTAAAACTATTGTTGCCTTCTCCTTTTGTATCACTCTTTCCGTGTCACTCTGCACATCTACATAATGCGGGACTATACTATAAGCCTCAACTTTCTTATAACTTTCGGTAAAAAAAACTATTGTTGTCTGTATCTACAACCTCTTCCCTCTTCATAAATCACCATAGTAGAGATGGTTTCTCATTATAAGCGTGCAAGAGCTTTGCTTAGTGCCTGAACCTGACTTCGATATCAAATGCACATTTATTGTTTATGTTACTGAATAAGTGAGTTGATTCAGTAATGTTGGCATTTTCCCTCAAAACATTCACTCTGTCAGGTTTTTATTTTATACCTTTTTTAGGCTTTTTAATAATACTCCCTCTGTTCCAAAATATTATAGCAACTTACTAAAAATGCACTCTATTCATTCCAAAATTAGGGTTCTATTTTGACTTTTTGAAGTCAATTTCCAGGAATATTGACACAAATTTATTTAATTTAGTACAAATAACTATAACTATTATAAGCAACTAAAAAGTAGTACTAGTTATCATAGAATTTTAGGATGAAGGTGATATGTTATGAAAATGAGGCACTCACCACTTTTATATTTTTACTTCCAAAATTTATTCCTGGGAATCAAACGTATACATATCTACAGACTGATGTTGATGCAACGAAACAAACTACAAATTTGAGGTTTATTATAGCAAATAAGTCTACTATCACATAAAACCGCTTTCATATTTTGATGTTCCGCGTGTAAAACAAGACATGTGGGCCATCAAAATATGTACGTAAATTTGATATTAGACTTATTCTTATTATAGAGAGAGCCTTTGGAATTTAAAGGAACAAAAAACATACAATTAATATCTTTGGAACTAAATTTGGTGGGGTACGCCAGGCAAAGGCAAAAGTGCAAAGCCAAAGCGACGCTTGGGAGCCCCAATAGCAAGCTACTATGATGGACTTTCCCCCTCAAAAAATAAATTTAATATCGTGTGGATCAATGATGTAACGACCCCAAAATAGGTCCATTCTATCCAACCCATTCTGAGTCGCCAAATACATGGTACAGAAAATAACTACAACTTTATTACAACAATTGTCGTATAAAATACAACAACACATATGCTGTGAGTTTGGATACAAATATATACCAAATGTGACACATGTCCCAATCGTGGACACCACCTCACAATGACACCTTACATAAAGGTATAGTCAAAGACTGTTTTAGGTTATGATAGATATCATATAGCCATAGAATTTGGGAAGTGCTCAAGGAAACCTTCGTACATGGGAGGCCATGCGTCTAGGTTATGATAGATATCATATGGCCATAGAATTATCCTTGGTTGACCCAATAGACCCCAAAGAAAAACGAGAAGATTACTATCATATTCTTCCCAATGGGGAGTCTTCTCTTGACATATCATTATCTTCACTGTCTCTAATTCAGAATTATACTTCAAACAAACACCAAGATTATACAGGTAGTGCTTGTAAATATACTCAGCAAGTGGATGAGCACATCCCTGTCTTATGATGACACGAGATTGTATATCGTTAGACATCTTGTATGATAGTGACAAAACACCCTTCCAACATTGGGTTCGCTTCACCCTAGATGATTCAGCAAATATAACTCCTAAATGATGACCACCGTTCTATTCCCCTGTTACCCCCGCTCAACCCAGCTACACTCTTATTACCTGAAAAGAATTGTGAACAGAAGGGTGAGCACAACTAGCCCAGTAAAGAATATCATAACTAAAGATAAATAAATTATCAATAGTCTTCATCAGTAATAAATCAGAGATTTAGAACATATAGTAGATGATAAAAATTTTCAACCATAGTTGCAGCGGAACGAGCAATCCATTAGAAGAGTCAAATAGACCATAAAGTCTATTATCTTCTCCATGTTAAAAATCCACCAACAATGTTTTATCCCTATAACATCACTCAACAGTTCCTTTCCACAATCATATGATTAACTCATAATCATAATTGTGATTCTAAATTTTTTTTCGTACCCAGGACGAAGAATATTTTCATCACCTGTCTTTACTTGAAACATCAAAGATCATGGTTATACCAAATCACAGTTCCTGTTCATAATCATACTAATAAATCCTTCTTTGCACTACGGCCAAAGATATTCAACAACAGTTCATCTTTGAACTATAGGCCAAAGATATTCATCAACAGACCATCTTTGCACTACCGGCCAAAGATATTCCTCAACAGTTCATATTTGCACTACATGCCAAATATATTCATATCTTAAAGAAATATATAATCATTTTAGAACTTATATAAACAATAATTATAACCATGTTGATCAATTCACCTTTTCACTTAAGCTAAAAATATTCAATTATAAATTCAATGGTCATGATCATACCAGTTAACAATTCAACTTTGCACTACTGGCCAAAGAGAACCCATAGTCATGATCATACCAATAATTTACCCATCTTTACACTCAAGAGAAAGAGAATTTCAACATCAAGGTTATAAAAATGTTATCTATGATAATAAAAATAATATGATCAAAACGTGGATTTAATTTTAAGAGCAATATTCATAAATCAACTATAATTTTGTTAGAAAAAGAAACTAATTTTGTCGTGAATAGTAACTCGTGAATAGTAACTCATGAATAGTAACCCCGACATGAAAAAGGTAGAAATTCTACAATAAAATTTATACCAATATTTCGGTATAATGATATTGAAAGAATAACATTTCTTAAATTTATAAACAATTTATCTTAATTGTTTACACTTTACTAAATAATGCATTTAATCATTTTAAAATGCCAAACTCATAAGATTTTATCACCAATAATCAAAAACCCTCATCAAAAATCTGCATATACCTCATATAGGATTCTCAAGCCATAAAATCTTATTTTTCAATTTTCTTACTTCACATAACATATTTAATTCATTTACTCATACTAGACCATTTTCATGAAAAATATCAAATCAGTTCAAAAAATATTTCTTTTCTGGGATTTAGCATAATATAGTCCCATATTGAACATATATTTTTCTCAGAATTTTTAAAATTCATTTACTATTTTTCATATGACCAAAACAGCCGAATATTTAGACATTTATCAAAAATTGTACTTTTATCCAAAAATTCTGAAATTTACAGAGTATACTTCTATCATATACATGTACTCCCAATAAAAATTTCATCAATTTTGGAGTTAACCACAAGGAATTATAAGCGGTTACTTTTAAAATAGTATTTTCTCATAAAATTCATAACTCTTAATCTATACATCCAAAAATCACCATTTTTGGACACAATCAATAAAACTCATCAAACTATCATTTCAAATTTTTCCAGAATTTTCTGAAGTTCAAAAAAATTACGAAACTGAAAATCATAACAACCCTTAAAATCCCTTACTATCCCTTACCTCAAAAGAGCAGCACTTCTAACTTGATATCGAATATGACGCTGAATGAAACTTTCACTGATGAATAGCAACTCACCAAGTATCTAAATACCACAAAATATGCTTCATAATATAGAGAGAGAAAGAGAGAAAGCTTATGTTTCTGGTGTGATTTTCAATTCTAACTTAGCCCTCTATTTATAGGAAAATGTTAGCACGCCGAAGCAGACTTAACCTGCAACCTGATGGCTTTACCTGCTACTATTCTCACCCACCACATTTGAATAAAAATCTCAGCACATTTCTTCACCAACCAAGAGTGGGGCCCACCAATTCTAGAATTTTCTACCAAAATGATAAACTCCGAAAATTTAACAATTTCTGAACCAGTCATCTCGTAAAATTTATAATAAATCATACGTTCATTTTTAACGGTTCAAAATTTGTGGACATATACTCAACTTATATATGTATAACATATCCAAAAATTACCACGATCCAACAGTTGGATTAAAAATTATAACCTCCGCAAAATATCTAAAAAACCCTGATTTTTAATACCTCAATTCTGACAAAAATACTGATAAAAACCTCAACATTAACTCCTTCATATTTAACCACAAAAATATATCCCTCATTTATATCCACATAAAATAAATATTTCTTATCATATGAATCAATAATTAATTATTCACAAATAATATTACAGAATCACATTTATGACAACCAGGCCGTTCCCAGGAAAGAAGGGACTTTCCAATAAGAATTTTTCCTTACTGGCGCGCAATTAGGTGACCAAACCTCTCCTTAGACAGAACTTTCTAGATATTGCCAATAATGTTATCTAATAATATTATTCAAATAATATAAATTATTGATCTGATAATGAAAAATACTGTGCAGTGACAATTATTGAACAACAATAATATAAAATTTCAACGTAGCAATTATTGAATCAATAAAATAAAATATTGAACAGTAATTACTGTAACAATTATTGAGTAGTGCCTTCTTGCGTAAGAATCAATAATTTCAAAAATATTGCGCAATACCGTGTGCTACTGTGCAATAACGCGTATTACTGTATTTTAACCACCAGGTATTCCAACAGTGTTGACGGTAACAACTACGCCGTTATTTGTAAAAACTCAAATTTATCGTTTTCTTCATCCGACAGTTATTCTGTTATGGGGCCCATAAAAGGCTGCCCCGTCGTATGAATATTTCCCGACAGAAAGAATATTCCACGACCAAACGAATATTCCCCGACAATAATGAATATTTTATAACCACTTGTGTATTTTGAAAAAAAATTCATATATCACCCTTAACTTTAACATTTATCAATTTAACCATTTACTGAATAGTAATTATAAGAAAAATTGAATACTTTTATTTCATAAAATTCGGGGTCTTACAATCTCCCCTCCTTATGAAATTTCGTCCCCGAAATTTACGTACCTGGTATTTCGAAAAGTTGAGAATACCTTGCTTTCATTTCAGATTCTATCTTCCTTGTCATCATAATTTCTTCATTACTCATCTCCTGTATTTCATATATCATTCTAGAATACAGCTTCAAAATAAGGGTTAATTTGAACAAATTAACATATCACATAATATCTCGATATTATGACTGACCAACAAATAAGCTTAGGTAGGACACACTAGCGAAGGATTTACTCATCTCTCCCCTCCTAGTTCTATTTCTCGATCTCCGCCAAAGATCATATCCCTAAGCTCTGATACCAAAATGTAACGACCCCAAAATAGGTCCATTCCATCTAACCCATTCTGAGTCACCAAATACATGGTACAGAAAATAACTACAACTTTATTACAACAATTGTCGTATAAAATACAACAACACATATGCTGTGAGTTTGGATACAAATATATACCAAATGTGACACATGTCCCAACCGTGGACAACACCTCACAGTGGCACCTTACATAAAGGTATAGTCAAAGACTGTTTTAGAAATTAGAATCTTTGGGAAGTGCTCAAGGAAACCTTCGTACATGGGAGGCCATGCGTCTAGGTTATGATAGATATCATATGGCCACATAATTATCCTTGGTTGACCCAATAGACCCCAAAGAAAAACGAGAAGATTACTATCATATTCTTCCCAATGGGGAGTCTTCTCTTGACATATCATTATCTCCACTGTCTCTAATTGAGAATTATACTTCAAACAAACACCAAGATTATATAGGTAGTGCTCGTAAATATACTCAGCAAGTGGATGAGCATATCACTGTCTTATGATGACACGAGATTGTATATCATTAGACATCTTGTATGATAGTGACAAAACACCCTTCCAACATTGGGTTCGCTTCACCCTAGATGATTCAGCAAATATAACTCCTAAATGATGACCACCGTTCTATTCCCCTGTTACCCCCACTCGACCCAGCTACACTCTTATTACCTGAAAGGAATTGTGAACAGAAGGGTGAGCACAACTAGCCCAGTAAAGAATATCATAACTAAAGATAAATAAATTATCAATAGTCTTCATCAGTAATAAATCAGAGATTTAGAACATATGGTAGATGATAAAAATTTTCAACCATAGTTGCAGCGGAACGAGCAATCCATTAGAAGAGTCAAATAGACTATAAAGTCTATTATCTTCTCCATGTTAAAAATTCACCAACAATATTTTATCCATGTAACATCACTCAACAGTTCCTTTCCACAATCATATGAATAACTCATAATCATAATTGTGATTCTAAATTTTTTTTCGCACCCAGGACGAAGAATATTTTTATCACCTGTCTTTACCTGAAACATCAAACATCATGGTTATACCACATCACAGTTCCTGTTCATAATCATACTAATAAATCCATCTTTGCACTACGGCCAAAGATATTCAACAACAGTTCATCTTTGCACTACAGGCCAAAGATATTCATCAACAGACCATCTTTGCACTACAGGCCAAAGATATTCATCAACAGACCATCTTTGCACTACAGGTCAAAGATATTCCTCAACAGTTCATATTTACACTACAGGCCAAATATATTCATATCTCAAAGAAATATATAATCATTTTAGAACTTATATAAACAATAATTATAACCATGTTGATCAATTCACCTTTGCACTTAAGCTAAAAATATTTAATTATAAATTCAATGGTCATGATCATACCAGTTAACAATTCAACTTTGTACTACTGGCCAAAGAGAACCCATAGTCATGATCATACCAATAATTTACCCATCTTTACACTAAAGAGAAAGAGAATTTCAACATCAAGGTTATAAAAATGTTATATATTATAATAAAAATAATATGATCAAAACGTGGATTTAATTTCAAGAGCAATATTCATAAATCAACTATAATTTGGTTAGAAAAAGAAATCAATTTTGTCGTGAATAGTAACCCCGACATGAAAAAGGTAGAAATTCCACAATAAAATTTATACCAATATTTTGGTATAATGATATTGAAAGAATAACATTTCTTAAATTTATAAATAATTTATCTTAATTGTTTACACTTTACTAAATAATGCATTTATTCATCTTAAAATGCCAAACTCATAAGATTTCATCACCAATAACCAAAAACCCTCATCAAAAATATGCATATACCTCATATAGGATTCTCAAGCCATAAAATCCTATTTTCTAATTTTCTTACTTCACATAACATATTTAATTCATTTACTCATACTAGATCATTTTCATGAAAAATACCAAATCAGGTCCAAAAATATTTTTTTTCTGGAATTTAGTAGAATATAGTCCCATATTGAACATATATTTTTCTCAGAATTTTTAAAATTCATTTACTATTTTTCATATGACCAAAACAGCCGAATATTTAGACATTTATCAAAAATTGTACTTTTGTCCAAAAATTCTGAAATTTACAGAGTATACATCTATCATATACATGTACTCCCAATAAAAATTTCATCAATTTTGGAGTTAACCACAAGGAATTATAAGCGGTTACTTTTAAAATAGTCTTTTTCATAAAATTCATAACTCTTAATCTATACATCCAAAAATCACCATTTTTGGACACAATTAATAAAACTCATCAAAATATCATTTCAAATTTTTCCAGAATTTTCTGAAATTCAGAAAAATTACGAAACTGAAAATCATAACAACCCTTAAAATCTCTTACTATCCCTTACCTCAAAAGAGCAGCACTTCTAACTGGATATCAAATATAACGCTGAAGAAAACTTGCACTGATGAATAGCAACTCACCAAGTATCTAAATACTCACAAAATATACTTCATAATATAGAGAGAGAAAGAGAGAAAGCTTATGTTTCTGGTGTGATTTTTAATTCTAACTTAACCCTCTATTTATAGGAAAATATTAGCACGCCGAAGCAGACTTAACCTGCAACCTGATGGCTTTACCTGCTACTATTCTCACCCACCACATTTGAATAAAAATCTCAACACATTTCTTTACCAACCAAGAGTGGAGCCCACCAATTCTAGAATTTTCAACCAAAATGATAAACTCCGAAAATTCAACAATTTCTGAACCAGTCATCTCGTAAAATTCATAATAAATCATACGTTCATTTTTAACGGTTCAAAATTTGTGGACATATACTCAACTTATATATGTATAACATATCCAAAAATTACCACGATCCAACGGTTGGATTAAAAATTATATAACCCACACAAAATATCTCAAAAACCCTGATTTTTAATACCTCAATTCCGACAAAAATACTGATAAAACCTCAACATTAACTCTTTCATTTTTAACCACAAAAATATATCCCTCATTTATATCCACATAAAATAAATATTTCTTATCATATGAATCAATAATTAATTATTCACAAATAATATTACAGAATCACATTTATGACAACCAGGCCGTTCCCAAGAAAGAGGGGGCTTTTCAATAAGAATTTCTCTTCACTGGCGCGCAATTAGGTGACCAAATCTCTCCTTAAACAGAACTTTCTAGATATTGCCAATAATGTTATCTAATAATATTATTCAAATAATATAAATTATTGATCTGATAATGGAAAATACTGTGCAGTGACAATTATTGAACAACAATAATATAAAATTTCAATGTAGCAATTATTGAATCAATAAAATAAAATATTGAACAGTAATTACTGTAACAATTATTGAGTAGTGCCTTCTTACATAAGAATCAATAATTTCAAAAATACTGTGCAATACCGTGTGCTACTGTGCAATAACGCGTATTACTGTATTTTAACCACCGGGTATTCTAACAGTGTTAACGGTAACAACTACGCCGTTATTTATAAAAACTCAAATTTGTCGTTTTCTTCATCCGACAGTTATTCTGTTATGGGGCCCATAAATGGTTGCGCCGTCGTATGAATATTCTCCGACAGAAAGAATATTCCACGACCAAACGAATATTCCCCGACAACAATGAATATTTTATAACCACTTGTGTATTTTGAAAAAAAATTCATATATCACCCTTAACTTTAACATTTATCAATTTAACCATTTACTGAATAGTAATTATAAAAAAAATTGAATACTTTTATTTCATACAATTCGGGGTCTTACAAATGATGCATATATCAGATATTAAACTGATAAGAACAGATACTACACTTGATTTTAGCCAAAAGGCCGAGAAAGGTATGCTTAAAACTATTGTTGCCTTCTCCTTTTGTATCTCGCTTTCCGTGTCACTCTCCACATCTACATAATGTGGGACTATACTATAAGCCTCAACTTTCTTATAACTTTCGGTAAAAGAACTAATGTTGTCTGTCTCTACAACCTCTTCTCTCTTCATAAATCACCATAGTAGAGATGGTTTCTCATTATAAGCGTGCAAGAGCTTTGCTTAGTGCCTGAACCTGACTTCGATATCAAATGCACATCTATTGTTTATGTTACTGAATAAGTGAGTTGATTCAGTAATGTTGGCATTTTCCCTCAAAACATTCACTCTGTCAGGTTTTTATTTTATACCTTTTTAGGCTTTTTAATAATACTCCCTCTGTTCCAAAATATTATAGCAACTTACTAAAAATGCACACTATTCATTCCAAAATTAGAGATCTATTTTGACTTTTTGAAGTCAATTTGCAGGAATATTGACACAAATTTATTTAATTTAGTACAAATAACTATAACTATTATAAACAACTAAAAAGTAGCACTAGTTATCATATAATTTTAGGATGAAGGAGATATGTTATGAAAATGAGGCACTCACCACTTGTATATTTTTACTTCCAAAATTTATTCCTGGGAATCAAACGTATACATATCTACAGACTGATGTTGATGCAACGAAACAAACTACAAATTTGAGTTTTATTATAGCAAATAAGTCTACTATCACATAAAACCACTTTCATATTTTGATGGTCCGCGTGTAAAACAAGACATGTGGGCCATCAAAATATGTACGTATATTTGATATTAGACTTATTCTTATTATAGATTGAGCCTTTGGAATTTAAAGGAACAAAAAACATACAATTAATATCTTTGGAACTAAATTTGGTGGGGTACGCCAGGAAAAGGCAATAGTGCAAAGCCAAAGCGACGCTCGAGAGCCCCAATAACAAGCTACTGTGATGGACTTTCCCCCTCAAAAAATAAATTTAATATCGTGTGGATCAATGATCCACATATTAGATATTAAACTGATAAGAATAGATACTACACTTGATCTTAGCCAAAAGGCCGAGAAAGGTATGCGTAAAACTATTGTTGCCTTCTCCTTTTGTATCTCGCTTTCCATGTCACTCTGCACATCTACATAATGTGGGACTATACTACAAGCCTCAACTTTCTTATAACTTTAGGTAAAAAAACTAATGTTGTCTGTATCTACAACCTCTTCTCTCTACATAAATCACCATAGTAGATATTGTTTAACATTATAAGCTTGCAAGAGTTTTGCTTAGTGCCTGAACCTGACTTCGAAATCAAATGCACATCTATTGTTTATGTTGTGAATGAGTGAGTTGATTCAGTAATGTTGACATTTTCCCTCAAAACTATTACTCTGTCGGGTTTTTATTTTATACCTTTTTTAGGCTTTTTAATAATACTCCATCTGTTCCAAAATATTATAGCAACTTACTAAAAATGCACTCTGCTCGTTTCAAAATTAGAGATCTATTTTGACTTTTTGAAGTCAATTTGCAGGAATATTGACACAAATTTATTTAATTTAGTACAAATAACTATAACTATTATAAACAACTAAAAAGTAGTACTGGTTATCATAGAATTTTAGGATGAAGGAGATATGTTATGAAAATGAGGCACTCACCACTTGTATATTTTTACTTCCAAAATTTTTTCCTTGGAATCAAACGTATACCTATGTACAGACTGATGTTGATGCAACGAAACAAACTACAAATTTGAGGTTTATTATAGCAAATAAGTCTACTATCACATAAAACTGCTTTCATATTTTGATGGTACGCGTGTAAAACAAGACATGTGGGCCATCAAAATATGTACGTATATTTGATATTAGACTTATTCTTATTATAGATTGAGCCTTTGGAATTTAAAGGAACAAAAAACATACAATTAATATCTTTGGAACTAAATTTGGTGGGGTACGCCAGGCAAAGGCAATAGTGCAAAGCCAAAGCGATGCTTGGGAGCCCCAATAGTAAGCTATTGTGATGGACTTTCCCCCTCAAAACATAAATTTAATATCGTGTGGATCAATGATCCACATATCAGATATTAAACTGATAAGAACAGATACTACACTTGATCTTAGCCAAAAGGCCGAGAAAGGTATGCTTAAAACTATTGTTGCCTTCTCCTTTTGTATCACTCTTTCCGTGTCACTCTGCACATCTACATAATGCGGGACTATACTATAAGCCTCAACTTTCTTATAACTTTCGGTAAAAAAACTATTGTTGTCTGTATCTACAACCTCTTCCCTCTTCATAAATCACCATAGTAGAGATGGTTTCTCATTATAAGCGTGCAAGAGCTTTGCTTAGTGCCTGAACCTGACTTCGATATCAAATGCACATTTATTGTTTATGTTACTGAATAAGTGAGTTGATTCAGTAATGTTGGCATTTTCCCTCAAAACATTCACTCTGTCAGGTTTTTATTTTATACCTTTTTTAGGCTTTTTAATAATACTCCCTCTGTTCCAAAATATTATAGCAACTTACTAAAAACGCACTCTATTCGTTCCAAAATTAGAGATCTATTTTGACTTTTTGAAGTCAATTTGCAGGAATATTGACACAAATTTATTTAGGTTAGCACAAATAACTATAACTATTATAAACAACTAAAAAGTAGTACTAGTTACCATAGAATTTTAGGATGAATGAGATATGTTATGAAAATGAGGCACTCACCACTTGTATATTTTTACTTCCAAAATTTATTCCTGGGAATCAAATGTAAACATATCTACAGACTGATGTTGATGCAACGAAACAAACTACAAATTTGAGGTTTATTATAGCAAATAAGTCTACTATCACATAAAACCGCTTTCATATTTTGATGGTCCGCGTGTAAAACAAGACATGTGGGCCATCAAAATATGTACGAATATTTGATATTAGACTTATTCTTCTAATAGAGAGAGCCTTTGGAATTTAAAGGAACAAAAAACATACAATTAATATTTTTGGAACTAAATTTGGAGGGGTACGCCAGGCAAAGGAAATAGTGCAAAGCCAAAGCGACGCTTGGGAGCCCCAATGGCACGCTACTGTGATGAACTTTCCCCCTCAAAAAATAAATTTAATATCGTGTGGATCAATGACCCATATATCAGATATTAAACAGATAAGAATAGATACTACACTTGATCTTAGCCTAAAGGCCGAGAAAGGTATGCTTAAACTATTGTTGCCTTCTCCTTTTGTATCTCGCTTTCCGTGTCACTCTTCACATCTACATAATGTGGGACTATATTATAAGCCTCCACTTTCTTATAACTTTCAATAAAAAAAACTAATGTTGTCTGTATCTACAACCTCTTCTCTCTTCACAAATCACCATAGTAGAGATGGTTTCTCATTATAAGCGTGCAAGAGTTTTGCTTTGTGCCTGAACCTGACTTCGATATCAAATGCACATCTATTGTTTATGTTACTGAATAAGTGTGTTGATTCAGTAATGTTGGCATTTTCCCTCAAAACATTCACTCAGTCAGGTTTTTATTTTATACCTTTTTTAGGCTTTTTAATAATACTCCCTCTGTTCCAAAATATTATAGTAACTTACTAAAAATGCACTCTGCTCGTTCCAAAATTAGAGATCTATTTTGACTTTCTGAAGTCAATTTGCAGGAATATTGACACAAATTTTTTTAATTTAGTACAAATAACTATAACTATTATAAATAACTAAAAAGTAGTACTAGTTATCATAGAATTTTAGGGCGAAGGAGATATGTTATGAAAATGACGCACTCACCACTTGTATATTTTTACTTCCAAAATTTATCCTTGGGAATCAAACGTATACATATCTACAGACTGATGTTGATTCAACGAAACAAACTACAAATTTGAGCTTTATTATAGCAAATAAGTCTACTATCACATAAAACCGCATACATATTTTCATGGTCCGCGTGTAATACAAGACATGTGTGCCATCAAAATATGTACGTATATTTGATAGTAGACTTATTCTTATTATAGAGAGAGCCTTTGGAATTTAAAGGAACAAAAAACAAACAATTAGTATCTTTGGAACTAAATTTGGTGGGGTACGCCAGGCCAAGGCAATAGTACAAAGCCAAAGCGACGCTCGAGAGCCATAATAGCAAGCTACTGTGATGGACTTTCCCCCTCAAAATATAAATTTAATATCGTGTGGATCAATGATCCACATATCATATATTTAACTGATAAGAACAGATACTACACTTGATCTTAGCCAAAAGGCCGAGAAAGGTATGCTTAAAACTATTGTTGTCTTCTCCTTTTGTATCTCGCTTTTCGTGTCACTCTGCACTTCTACATAATGTGGGACTATACTATAAGCCTCAACATTCTTATAACTTTCGGTAAAAAAACTAATGTTGTCTGTATCTACAACCTCTTCTCTCTTCATAAATCACCATAGTAGAGATGATTTCTCATTATAAGCATGCAAGAGCTTTGCTTAGTGCCTGAACCTGACTTCGATATCAAATGCACATCTATTTTTTATGTTACTGAATAAGTGAGTTGATTCAGTAATGTTGGCATTTTCCCTCAAAACATTCACTCTGTCAAATTTTTATTTTATACCTTTTTTAGGCTTTTTAATAATACTCCCTCTGTTCCAAAATATTATAGAAACTTACTAAAAATGTACTGATCTATTCGTTCCAAAATTAGAGATCTATTTTGACTTTTTGAAGTCAATTTGCACGAATATTGACACAAATTTTTTTAATTTAGTACAAATAACTATAACTATTATAAACAACTAAAAAGTAGTACTAGTTATCATATAATTTTAGGATGAAGGAGATATGTTATGAAAATGAGGCAGTCTCCACTTGTATATTTTTACTTCCAAAATTTATTCTTGGGAATCAAACGTATACATAGCTACAAACTGATGTCGATGCAACGAAACAAACTACAAATTTGTGGTTTATTATAGCAAATAAGTCTACTATCACATAAAATCGCTCACATATTTTCATGGTCCGCGTGTAATACAAGATATGTGTGCCATCAAAATATGTACGTATATTTGATAGTAGACTTATTCTTATTATAGAGAGAGCCTTTGGAATTTAAAGGAACAAAAAACAAACAATTAGTATCTTTGGAACTAAATTTGGTGGGGTACGCCAGGCCAAGGCAATAGTGCAAAGCCAAAGCGACTCTCGAGAGCCCCAATAGCAAGCTACTGTGATGGACTTTCCCCTTCAAAAAATAAATTTAATATCGTGTGGATCAATGATCCACATATCAGATATTAAACTGATAAGAACAGATATTACACTTGATCTTAGCCAAAAGGCCGAGAAAGGTATGCTTAAAACTATTGTTGCCTTCTCCTTTTGTATCTCGCTTTTCGTGTCACTCTGCACATCTACATAATGTGGGACTATACTATAAGCCTCAACTTTCTTATAACTTTCGGTAAAAAAACTAATGTTGTCTGTATCTACAACCTCTTCTCTTTTCATAAATCACCATAGTAGAGATGATTTCTCATTATAAGCGTGCAAGAGCTTTGCTTAGTGCCTGAACCTGACTTCGATATCAAATGCACATCTATTGTTTATGTTACAGAATAAGTGAGTTGATTCAGTAATGTTGGCATTTTCCCTCAAAACATTCACTATGTCAGGTTTTTATTTTATACATTTTTTAGGCTTTTTAATAATACTCCCTCTGTTCCAAAATATTATAGCAACTTACTAAAAATTCACTGATCTAATCGTTCCAAAATTAGAGATCTATTTTGACTTTTTGAAGTCAATTTGCACGAATATTGACACAAATTTTTTTAATTTAGTACAAATAACTATAACTATTATAAACAACTAAAAAGTTGTACTAGTTCTCATATAATTTTAGGATGAAGGAGATATGTTATGAAAATGAGGCACTCACCACTTGTATATTTTTACTTCCAAAATTTATTCCTGGGAATCAAACGTATACATATCTACAGACTGATGTTGATTCAACGAAACAAACTACAAATTTGAGCTTTATTATAGCAAATAAGTCTACTATCACATAAAACCGCTCACATATTTTCATGGTCCGCGTGTAATACAAGACATGTGCCATCAAAATATGTACGTATATTTGACAGTAAACTTATTCTTATTATAGAAAGAGCCTTTGGAATTTAAAGGAACAAAAAACAAAAATTAATATCTTTGGAACTAAATTTGGTGGGGTACGCCAGGCCAAGGTAATAGTGCAAAGCCAAAGCGACGCTCGAGAGCCACAATAGCAAGCTACTGTGATGGACTTTCCCAATCAAAATATAAATTTAATATCGTGTGGATCAATGATCCACATATCAGATATTAAACTGATAAGAACAGATACTACACTTGATCTTAGCCAAAAGGCCGAGAAAGGTATGCTTAAAACTATTGTTGCCTTCTCCTTTTGTATCTCGCTTTTCGTGTCACTCTGCACATCTACATAATGTGGGACTATACTATAAGCCTCAACTTTCTTATAACTTTCGGTAAAAAAACTAATGTTGTCTGTATCTACAACCTCTTCTCTCTTCATAAATCACCATAGTAGAGATGATTTCTCATTATAAGCGTGCAAGAGCTTTGCTTAGTGCCTGAACCTAACTTCGATATCAAATGCACATCTATTGTTTATGCTACTGAATAAGTGAGTTGATTCAGTAATGTTGGCATTTTCCCTCAAAACATTCACTATGTCATGTTTTTATTTTATACCTTTTTTAGGCTTTTTAATAATACTCCCTCTGTTCCAAAATATTATAGCAACTTACTAAAAATGCACTGATCTATTCGTTCCAAAATTGGAGATCTATTTTGACTTTTTGAAGTCAATTTGCACGAATATTGACACAAATTTTTTTAATTTAGTACAAATAACTATAACTATTATAAACAACTAAAAAGTTGTACTAGTTATCATATAATTTTAGGATGAAGGAGATATGTTATGAAAATGAGGCACTCACCACTTGTATATTTTTACTTCCAAAATTTATTCCTGGGAATCAAACGTATACATATCTACAGACTGATGTTGATTCAACGAAACAAACTACAAATTTGAGCTTTATTATAGCAAATAAGTCTACTATCACATAAAACCGCTTTCATATTTTTATGGTCCGCGTGTAATACAAGACATGTGTGCCATCAAAATATGTACGTATATTTGATAGTAGACTTATTCTTATTATAGAGAGAGCCTTTGGAATTTAAAGGAACAAAAAACAAACAATTAGTATCTTTGGAACTAAATTTGGTGGGGTACGCCAGGCCAAGGCAATAGTGCAAAGCCAAAGCGACGAACGAGAGCCCCAAAAGCAAGCTACTGTGATAGACTTTCCCCCTCAAAAAATAAATTTAATATCGTGTGGATCAATGATCCACATATCAGATATTAAACTGATAAGAACAGATACTACACTTGATCTTAGCCAAAAGGCCGAGAAAGGTATGCTTAAAACTATTGTTGCCTTCTCCTTTTGTATCTCGCTTTTCGTGTCACTCTGCACATCTACATAATGTGGGACTATACTATAAGCCTCAACTTTCTTATAACTTTCGGTAAAAAAACTAATGTTGTCTGTATCTACAACCTCTTCTCTCTTCATAAATCACCATAGTAGAGATGATTTCTCATTATAAGCGTGCAAGAGCTTTGCTTAGTGCCTGAACCTAACTTCGATATCAAATGCACATCTATTGTTTATGCTACTGAATAAGTGAGTTGATTCAGTAATGTTGGCATTTTCCCTCAAAACATTCACTATGTCATGTTTTTATTTTATACCTTTTTTAGGCTTTTTAATAATACTCCCTCTGTTCCAAAATATTATAGCAACTTACTAAAAATGCACTGATCTATTCGTTCCAAAATTGGAGATCTATTTTGACTTTTTGAAGTCAATTTGCACGAATATTGACACAAATTTTTTTAATTTAGTACAAATAACTATAACTATTATAAACAACTAAAAAGTTGTACTAGTTATCATATAATTTTAGGATGAAGGAGATATGTTATGAAAATGAGGCACTCACCACTTGTATATTTTTACTTCCAAAATTTATTCCTGGGAATCAAACGTATACATATCTACAGACTGATGTTGATTCAACGAAACAAACTACAAATTTGAGCTTTATTATAGCAAATAAGTCTACTATCACATAAAACCGCTTTCATATTTTTATGGTCCGCGTGTAATACAAGACATGTGTGCCATCAAAATATGTACGTATATTTGATAGTAGACTTATTCTTATTATAGAGAGAGCCTTTGGAATTTAAAGGAACAAAAAACAAACAATTAGTATCTTTGGAACTAAATTTGGTGGGGTACGCCAGGCCAAGGCAATAGTGCAAAGCCAAAGCGACGAACGAGAGCCCCAAAAGCAAGCTACTGTGATAGACTTTCCCCCTCAAAAAATAAATTTTATATCGTGTGGATCAATGATCCACATATCAGATATTAAACTGATAAGAACAGATACTACACTTGATCTTAGCCAAAAAGCCGAGAAAGGTATGCTTAAAACTATTGTTGCCTTCTCTTTTTGTATCTCGCTTTCTGTGTCACTCGACAGATCTACATAATGTGGGACTATACTATAAGCCTCAACTTTCTTATAATTTTCGATAAAAAAAACTAATGTTGTCTATATCTACAAGCTCTTCTCTCTTCATAATTCACCATTGTAAGACCCAAACTTATTAATGAATAAAATCAAATTTTCTCTAAATATTATTGTGAGTAATAAGGTGTTAATTTGATATTGTAACGACCCCAAAATAGGTCCATTCCATCCAACCCATTCTAAGTCGTCAAATACATGGTACAGAAAACAACTACAACTTTATTACAACAATTGTCGTGCAAAATACAACAACACATATGCTGTGAGTTTGGATACAAATATATACCAAATGTGACATTGGACATCATCATGTATCAGCACCTCACAAAGGTACCTTACATAAAGGTACAGTCAAAAACTGTTTTAGAAACTAAAATCTTTGGGAAGTGCTCAAGGAAACCTTCGTACATGGGAGGCCACGCGTCTAGGTTATGATAGATATCATATGGCCACAGAATTATCCTTGGTTGACCCAATAGACCCCATAGAAAAACGAGAAGATTACTATCATATTCTTCCCAATGGTGAGTCTTCTCTTGACATATCATTATCTCTACTGTCTCCAATTGAGAATTATACTTTAAACAAACACCAAGATTATATAGGTAGTGCTCGTATATATACCCAGCAAGTGGATGAGCACAACCATGTCTTATGATGACACGAGGTTGTATGTCGTTAGACATCTTGTATGATAGTGGCAAACCACCCTTCCAACGTTGGGTACACCTTACCCTATTGGATTCACCAAATATAACTACTAAATGAACTTTTCTATACTGCTTCGGGAGAACCTCCACAGCTAGAGACCACCGTTCTATTTTCCCGTTACCCTCGCTCGACCCAGCTACACTCTTATTACCTGAAAGAAATTGTGAAGCAAAAGGGTGAGCACAACTAGCTCAGTAAAGAATATCATGACTAAAGATAATTCAATTATCAATAGCCTTCATCAACAATAAATCAGAGATTTAGAACATATGGTAAATGATAAAAATTTCAACCATAGTTGCAGCGGAACGAGCAATCCATTAGAAGAGTCAAATAGACTATAAAGTCTATTATCTTCTCCATATTAAAAATCCACCAACAATATTTTATCCATGTAACATCACTCAACAGTTCCTTTCCACAATCATATGAATAACTCATAATCATAATTGTGACTATAAATTTTTCTTCGCACCCAGGACGAAGAATATTTTCATCACCTGTCTTTACCTGAAACATCAAAGATCATGGTTATACCAAATCACAGTTCCTGTTTATAATCATACTAACAAATCCATCTTTGCACTACGGGCCAAAGATATTCATCAACAAACCATCTTTGCACTACGGGCCAAAGATATTCAACAACAGTTCATCTTTGCACTACAGGCCAAAGATATTCATCAACAGGCCATCTTTGCACTACATGCCAAAGATATTCATCAACAATTCATATTTGCACTACAGGCCAAATATATTCATATCTCAAAGAAATATATAATCATTTCAGAATTTATATAAACAATAATTATAACCATGTTGATCAATTCACCTTTGCACTTAAGCTTAAGATATTCAATTATAAATTCAATGGTCATGATCATACCAGTCACAATTCAACTTTGCACTACAGGCCAAAGAGAACCCTAGTCATGATCATACCAATAATCTACCCATCTTTACACTCCAGTGAAAGAGAATTTCAACATCAGGGTTATAAAAATGTTATATATGATGATAAAAATAATATGATCAACATATAGTTTTAATCTCAAGAGTAATATTCGTAACTCATGAATAGTAAATCGTGAATAGTAACTCATGAATAGTAACCCCGACACAAAAGATAGAAATTCCACAATAAAATCTATACCAATATTTCGGTATAATGATATTGAAAGAATAACATTACTTAAATTTATAAACAATTTATTTTAATTGTTTACACTTTACTAATTAATGCATTTAATCATCATAAAATGCCAACTCTTACAATTTCATCATCAATAACCAAAACCCTCATCAAAAATCTGCATATACCTCATATAGGATTCTCAAGCCATAAAATCCTATTTTCCAATTTTCTTTCTTCACAAAACATATTTAATTCATTTACTCATAACTAAACTATTTTCATGAAAAATACCAAATCAGTTCCAAAAATATTTCTTTTCTGGGATTTAGCATAATATAGTCCCATAGTGAACATATATTTTTCTCAGAATTTTTAAAAGTCATTTACTATTTTTCATATGGCCAAAATAGCCGAATATTTAGACATTTATCAAAAATTGTACTTTTGTCTAAAAATTCTGAAATTTACAGAGTATACTTCTATCATATACATGTACTTCCAATAAAAATTTCATCAATTTTGGAGTTAACCACAAGGAATTATAAGCGGTTACTTTTAAAATAATCTTTTCTCATAAACTTCATAACTCTCAATCTATACATCCAAAAATCACCATTTTTGGACACAATTAAGAAAACTCATCAAAATATCATTTCAAATTTTTCCAGAATTTTGAAGATCAGAAAAATTACGAAACTGAAAATCATAACAACCCTTAAAATCCCTTAATATCCCTTACAATCCCTTACCTCAAAAGAGCAGTACTTCTGATCGGTATAAGGCTGAAGGAAACTTGCACTGATGAATAGAAACTCACAGAGTATCTAAATACTCACAAAATACACTCAATAATCTAGAGAGAGAAAGAGAGAAAACTTATGTTTCTGGTGTGATTTTCAATTCTAACTTAGCCCTCTATTTATAGGAAAATTTTGGTAGGTTTGACCTGCAACCTGATGGCTTTACCTGCTACTATTCCCACCCACCACATTTGAAATATAATTCAGCACATTTCTTCACCAACCACAAGTGGGGCCCACCAATTCTAGAATTTTCCACCAAAAATGATTTATAACCTGATTTCCGAATCAGCCACCTCTTAAAATTCATAACAAATCATACGTTCATTTTTAACGGTTCAAAATTTATGGACATATACTCAACTTATATATGTATAACATATCCAAAAATTACCACGATCCAACGGTCGGATTAAAAATTATAACCCCCGCAAAATATCTCAAAAACCCTAATTTTTAATACCTCCATTCCGACAAAAATACGGATAAAAATCTCAACATTAACTCCTTTATTTTTAACCACAAAAATATATTCCTCATTTATATCCACATAAAATAAATATTTCCTTATCATATGAATCAATAATTAATTATTCACAAATAATATTACAGAATCACATTTATGACAACCAGGCCGTTCCCAAGAAAGAGGGGGCTTTCCAATAAGGATTTCTCCTTACTGGCGCGCAATTAGATGACCAAACCTCTCCTTAGACAGAACTTTCTAGACATTGCCAATAATGCTATCTAATAATACTATTCAAATAATATAAATTATTGATCTGATAATGGAAAATATTGTTCAGTGACAATTATTGAACAACAATAATACAAAATTTCAACGTAGCAATTATTGAATCAATAAAATAAAATATTGAACAGTAATTACTGTAACAATTATTGAGTAGTGCCTTCTTACGTAAGAATCAATAATTTCAAAAATACTATGCAATACCGTGTGCTACTGTGCAATAACGCGTATTACTGTATTTTAACCACCGGGTATTCCAACAGTGTTAACGGTAACAACTACGCCGTTATTTATAAAAACTCAAATTTGTCGTTTTTTTCACCCGACAGTTATTCGTTATGGGGCCCACAAATAGCTGCGCCGTCGTACGAATATTCCCCGACAGAAAGAATATTCCACGACCAAACGAATATTCCCCGACAACAATGATTATTTTATAACCACTTGCTTATTTTGAACAATTTTCACATTTCACCCATAACTTTAATTAAATTGTAATTATAAGAAAAATTGAATACTTTTATTTCATAAAATTCGGGGTCTTACAGATATAATACTTTGGTTATGGGTGAAATGTGCAAATTTTGCAAAATAAGTAAGTGGTTATAAAATATTCATTTTGTCGGGGAATATTCGTTTGGTCGTGGAATATTCTTGCTGTCGGGGAATATTCGTACGACGGGGCAGCCTTGTGTGGGCCCCATAACGGAAAGCGATTGGATGAAGAAAACGATAAGTATAAGTTATTTATAAATAACGGCGTAGTTGTTACCGTTAATACTGTTGGAATACCCGGTGGTTAAAATACAGTAGCACACGGTATTGCACCAATTATTGATTCTTACGTAAGAAGGCACTACTCAATAATTGTTACAGTAGTTATTGTTTAATATTTTATTTTATTGATTAAATAATTGTTGCGTTGATATTTTATATTATTGTTGTTTCAATAATTGTTGTTGCACAGTATTTTCCATTATCAGATCAATAATTCATATTATTTGAATAATATTATTAGATAACATTATTGGCAATGTCTAGAAAGTTCTGTCTAAGGAGGGGTTTGGTCATCTAATTGCGCGCCAGTAAGGAGAAATCCTTATTGGAAAGCCCCTTCTTTCATGGGAACGGCCTGGTTGTCATAAATGTGATTCTGTAATATTATTTGTGAATAATTAATTATTGATTCATATGATAAGGAAATATTTATTTTATGTGGATATAAATGTTGGATATATTTATTGTGGTTAAAAATGAAAGAGTTAATGTTGAGGTGTTTTATCAGTATTTGTATCGGAACGGAGGTATTGAAAATCAAATTAGGATTTTTGAGACATATTGCGGGGGTTATAATTTTTAATCCGACCGTTGGATCGTGGTAATTTTTGGATATGTTATTCATATATAAGTTGAGTATATGTCCACAAATTTTGAACCGTTAAAAATGAACGTATGATTTTTTATGAATTTTACGAGATGACTGGTTCAGAAATTGTAGAAGTTGCGGAATTTGTCATTTTGGTGGAAAATTCTAGAATTGGTGGGCCCCACTCTTGGTTGGTGAAGAAATGTACTGAGATTTTTATTCAAATGTGGTGGGTGGGAATAGTAGCAGGTAAAGCCATAAGGTTGCAGGTTAAGTCTGCTTCGGCGTGCTAACATTTTTCTATAAGTAGAGGGCTAAGTTAGAATTAAAAATCACACCAGAATTCATAAGTTTTGTCTCTATCTCTCTCTAGATTATTGAGTGTATTTTGTGAGTATTTAGATACTTTGAAAGTTGCTATTCAACACAAGTTTCATTCAGCCTCATATCCGATATTCAGTTAGAAGTACGGTTATTTTGAGGTAAGGGATATTATTTTCTTCTTAATGATATTATTTTCATCAATATCATTATGCTGAAATATTGATATGAACTTTTTATCAAATTTAGAACTTTTTATGACGGGGTTACTATTCACGTATAAATTACTATTCACGTATACGACACTATTCACGAATACGGCACTATTCACCGAAAAATAAAATTTTCTCTTTTTGTCCAAGATGCCTATTATGGTTACTATCTTTGATTGTATCCATGTTTTGATCTTTATTTTTGAATTCTGCTTCACAATTGATTATTATGAAGTATTATTGATCTTGGATAAATTGTTATACGAATCCCTACTAATTGTCCTTCTGTCTCACTGGATTCGTTCTCTTTAAGATATTTTTCATCATCCTCAGTCCTAAATGATGATATTACTGAATATCTTTGGCCTGTAGTGCAAAGATGTATGATTACTTGATGAATATCTTTGGCCTGTAGTGCAAAGATGAACAGGTGTTGAGATGAACATGACCGACTGGTGATACAAATGAATATCTTTGGCCTGTAGTGCAAAGATGAATATTTGGTTAAAGATGATTATTAATTGATGTTACAGGGATAAAATATTGATGATGGACTTTTAAATCTTAGAAGATAGTAGAATTCATTCTCTACTTGACTCTTCTAATGGTTTGCTGTTTTCGCTGCAGTTGTTGATCTAAAACTTGTTGTCGATTATATTCTATCAGATTTTTTCCTGTTGAAGACTAACGATAATTTGTTGTATATTATCCTAGTTGAGCTCAACCTTTTCCTTTTTGTTCTATTTTTCTTCTCAGGAGGTGAGAACATAGCAGGATCTAGTCGGGGTATGGAGTGATGGTTCTAGAAAGATGTTTTAGCAGTCCTCACTATTTTTGTAAAATTGTGTTTGAATAATTGTAATGAGGATTTATTTGAGTGTGGATATTGTCCAGAAGATAATATTTATATTTAAACTCACAGTATGTGTTGTCGTATTTTGCACGACAATTGTATTATTGAAGTTGTAGTTTGCTTTCTGTACCATGTATTTGGCGACTCAGAATGGGTGTTGTATACCTATTTTGGGGGCGTCACAGTTGGTATCAGAGCTTAGGGATATGATCTCTGGCTGAGATGTGAGACAAGAACTAGGAGGGGAGAGACGGGAAATTCCTTCACTAGTATGACCTGACTAAGTTTATTTGGTCGGTGAGAGTATAGGGATAATATATGACATGACTATTAACCCTTGTTTTGTGGCAGTATTTAAGAATGGCAGCTGAGAACGTTAATAATGAAATAAATCAGACCGTGGAGACACCTTTGATCACCACCCAGGGGAACGTGCAACAGGAAGGCAATATTCCTCCTATAAACAACGTTACCGAGCAAACTATGAATGATGGAATGTTTAGGAGCTTTTTGTAGTTCATGCAAAATCAGACGAGGGAGACTCGTGTGCAGAATACGGGTGGAAATGATAACAACGCGCGGTTTGTCACAGCTAAGCAGTTCAAAGAATTGGGACCACCAGAATTTAAGGGAAAGCCGGATCCGATCATGGCGGAAACGTGGGTTAAGCAAATTACCAAGATATTCGATGTCTTGGGATGCACGGAGGAACAGAAGGTTCCATTCGCCACCTTTATGTTCCGTGGTGAGGCAGACTATTGGTGGGAGTCTGTGAAGCGTACCCAGCCTGACGCACTCAACATGTCCTGGAAAACATTTCAAAAACTGTTCAATGACAAGTACTTTCCTGAAAGTATTCGTCATATGAAGGAGGTGGAGTTTATCAGACTGGAACAAAACAACATGACGGTGTCCTAGTACGAGGCGAAGTTTGCAGAGTTATCCAGGTTTGCACCTCATTTGGTCAAAAATGAGGAACGAATGACAAGAATGTTTCTGAGAGGTCTAAAACCCGAGATTCGGCAATATCTTATCTCTCATAAATTTTTTTTATATTCAGATGTTGTAAATAGGGCTCAATTATTAGAGCGAGATAATGAGTATGTGCAACCGAGGGACCACAACCAGGGTCATACCGGTGGCGGCAGTCATCGAAGCAATGAAAACCAGCAGGGAGGAAAACATTCGGATAAAAGCGGTAACCACTCTGGTGGTAATCGTGGTCGTGATAATAAAAGGAGCGAGTCGGGAGGAGATTTCAAGAAGAGAAGGTACAACAATGATAATATGAAGACGTCAGCACAAACATCAACTGTTTCTAGGGGAGGAGAACGACCACCGGTCGTATGTTAGAAATGTGGGAAAGAGGGACATATCAGCCCAAACTGCCCACAATAATCCAAGGTATGTTATAACTGTGGAAAGGATGGTCATATAGCTCGAGAGTGTTCTGTAGCAAAACCAAGTTCAGCGGGGATGGTGACTCTAAAAGCTGTCCCGGATAAGTCAAAATCAGCGGTTTCTGGAAGAGCGTTTGTCGTGACTGGCCAAAACGTGAGAAACCCGAACGAGGTGATCACGGGTAAGCTAATCTTGAATTCTTGCGAAGTTTATACTTTACTAGAACCCGGTTCTACCCATTCTTTTATCTCTCCTGCTTGTGCTCAACGTTTAAACTTGACTCCGGAGAAATTGGACTTTAACTTATCTGTTGAAACTCCGTTGGGTGAAACCTTCGTTACATCTACAGTTTATAAATCTTGCATGATCCAAGTTGGCACTATCACATTACCTGTTGATCTTATCTCTTTAAAGATACTTGCTTTTGATGTGATTTTAGGAATTGATTGGTTAACCACTCATCATGCTAAAATTGATTATTTTCGTAAGGTTGTTAGTTTTCATATTCCTAACCAACCTGTCATACGAATTCAAACTACTAAATCACTAAAATCAGTCACTATCATATCAAGCCACAAAGCTATTCGTTTATTGAAAAACGGATGTCAAGCTTTCTTAGCCCATGTTATGGATTTGAACAAAGACAAGTCAGATTTGAATAATATTTCTATTGTTAGAGAATTTCCCGATGTATTTTCTGAAGAACTTTCTGGTCTACCCCCAGAACGGGAAGTTGAATTCTTTATTGACCTTGAACCCGGTACAAAGCCCATTTCTAAAACTCCATATCAAATGGCTCCTATTGAACTTCAGGAGTTAAAAGTCCAACTACAGGAGTTGTTGGACATCGGTTTTATTCGTCCTAGTACGTCTCCTTGGGGTGCTCCTATTTTATTCGTAAAGAAGAAAGACGGGAGTATGCGACTTTGTATTGACTATCGAGAATTGAACCATGTCACCATCAAGAATAGGTATCCGCTACCTCGCATTGATGACCTGTTCGACCAGTTATAAGGAGCACAATTCTTTTCAAAGATCGACCTTCGTTCTGGATATCATCAGCTGAAGATTAAAACTAAGGATATTCCAAAGACTACCTTCAGAACTCGGTACGGGCATTATGAATTCTTAGTCATGTCTTTTGGATTGACTAATGCTCCTGCTGCCTTCATGGATATGATGAACCATGTATTCAAAGAATATTTGGATCAGTTCGTTGTTGTCTTTATTGATGACATCCTCATCTATTCCAAAAGCCGTGAAGATCCTGAGCGCCATTTGAAGCTGGTACTGCAAAGGCTTCGTGAAAACAAGCTATATGCCAAACTGAAGAAATGCGAGTTCTGGCTTGAGGAAGTAGCATTCCTTGGGCACGTGGTGTCAAAAAATGGAGTATCTGTCGACCCGGCGAAGATTGAAGCCATACAAAGTTGGGAGCAACCGAAGTCGATAACCGAAGTACGTAGCTTTCTGGGCTTAGCTGGTTATTATCGGAGATTTGTGGAAGGATTTTCTCGAATCGCTACTCCGTTAACTCAGCTGACTCGGAAAGATACAAAATTCGTATGGAGTGAGGAATGCGAGAAGAGTTTCCAAGAACTCAAGAGGAGACTCATTTAGGCACCTGTTCTGACAATACCATCTGGTTCAGATGGATTTGTTATCTACAGCGATGCTTCAGGCAAAGGGTTAGGATGTGTTCTCATACAACATGGGAAAGTCATAGCCTATGTCTCACGACAACTCAAAGAATATGAGAGGAATTATCCTACTCATGATTTGGAGTTGGCAGCAGTCGTTTTTGCGTTGAAGATCTGGAAACACTACCTGTATGGGGAGAAAGTGGAGATCTATACAGATCATAAAAGCCTCAAATATTTCTTCACCCAAAAGGAACTCAACATGCGGCAGCGACGTTGGCTCGAGCTGTTGAAAGATTACGATCATACCATCCAATATCATCTTGGAAAAGCAAACGTAGTAGCTGACGCATTGAGTAGAAGATCATATGCGGGTACGAGTGCAATGTTGTTAACACAAAGGCCCATTTTATATGACTTGCAAAGGATGGAGATAGAGATGAAGGCTCCAAGTACCCACATGATGATATCAAATATACGAGTAGAACCAACTTTAATCGATAAAGTTAAAGCTGCTCAAGCTACGGACATGGAGCTGATGCGTATGAAGAAGAAAGTGCAAGAAGGTGCTATTCCAGAAGCAAGAATCGATGAAGAAGGAATACTTCGAGTCAACTCCAGACTTTGTATTCCTAACGATTTTGACTTGAAGCATAGAATAATGATGGAGGCACACAACACACCGTTTGCAATCCATCCTGGGAGTACCAAAATGTATCACGATCTTCGACATACATTTTGGTGGAACAATATGAAAAGAGAGATCGCGGAGTTTATCTCGAGATGTTTAACTTGTCAACGTGTAAAAGCAGAGCATCAAGTACCAAAGGGTCCATTATAACCACTTGAGATTCTGAAATGGAAGTGGGAACACATTACTATGGATTTTGTTATGGGTTTTCCCAAGGTTTCTCAAGGCATAGATGCGATTTGGGTTGTTGTTGATAGATTAACCAAGTTCGCTCATTTCTTGCCGATACGTGAGACTTATTCCCTTGAACGTCTTGCTAGTATATATGTGAACGAGATTGTGAGATTGCATGGCATGCCAGTATCCATAGTTTCGAATCGTGACCCAAGATTCACTTCACGATTTTGGGTTAGCTTGCAGAAAGCTATGGGCACAAATTTACGATTCAGTTCGGCATACCATCCTCAAACGGACGGAGAATCAGAGAGGACTATTCAAACTCTTGAAGATCTATTAAGACTTTGTGTCCTAGATCTCAAAGGGAGTTGGGATAAGTACCTACCATTGGTGAAATTCTCCTACAACAACAGTTATCAGGCGAGCATAGGTGTGGCTCCATTCGAGGCGTTGTATGGAAGAAAATATCGTTCTCCAGTATGCTGGGATGAGGTGGGTGAAGCAACATTGTTGGGACCAGAGTTGGTACGCATTACTACAAAGAAGATCCAAACAATTCGACAACGTATACAAATGGCACAGGATCGACAAAAGAGTTATGCAGATCTTCATCGGAAGGACGTGGAATTTAATATTGGGGATCATGTATTATTACGTGTTGCACCATGGAAGAGAGTTACAAGATTTGGGAAGAGAGAAAAGCTCAATCCAAGATTTGTTGGTCCATTTGAGATTCTTGAGCGAATAGGAAATGTGGCATATAGACTCGCATTGCCACCAAGCATGTCTCGTGTTCATAATGTTTTTCACATATCTATGCTTCGTAAATATGTTAAAGACCTGAACCACATTATTGAGTTAGAACCAGACGAGATAGCTGAAGATTTAACGTACGAGGAGGTACCTGTTAAGATCTTGGATAGGAAAGAGCATGTCCTACGCACGAAGGTTATACCAAAAGTTAAGGTTTTGTGGAGAAACCATGCTATTGAAGAAATGACCTGGGAGTTGGAATCAAAAATGAAAGCGAGGTGTCCTCACCTTTTTGAAACATCAGGTACGTACGTCAATTTCGTGGAAGAAATTTCATAAGGAGGGGAGGTTGTAAGACCCCAACTTATTAATGAATAAAATCAAAATTTCTCTAAATATTATTGTGAATAATAAGGGGTTAATTTGATATAATACTTTGGTTATGGGTGAAATGTGCAAATTTTGCAAAATAAGCAAGTGGTTATAAAATATTCATTTTGTCGGGGAATATTCGTTTGGTCGTGGAATATTCTTGCTGTCGGGGAATATTCGTATGACGGCGCAGCCTTGTGTGGGCCCCATAACGAAAAGCGATTGGATGAAGAAAACGACAAGTATAAGTTATTTATAAATAACGACGTAGTTGTTACCGTTAATACTGTTGGAATACCCGGTGGTTAAAATACAGTAGCACACGGTATTGCACCAATTATTGATTCTTACGTAAGAAGGCACTACTCAATAATTGTTACAGTAGTTATTGTTCAATATTTTATTTTATTGATTCAATAATTGTTGCGTTGATATTTTATATTATTGTTGTTTCAATAATTGTTGCTGCACAGTATTTTCTATTATCAGATCAATAATTCATATTATTTGAATAATATTATTAGATAACATTATTGGCAATGTCTAGAAAGTTCTGTCTAAGGAGAGGTTTGGTCATCTAATTGTGCGCCAGTAAGGAGAAATCCTTATTGGAAAGCCCCTTCTCTTTCCTGGGAACGGCATGGTTGTCATAAATGTGATTCTGTAATATTATTTGTAAATAATTAATTATTGATTCATATGATAAGGAAATATTTATTTTATGTGGATATAAATGTTGGATATATTTATTGTGGTTAAAAATGAAGGAATTAATGTTGAGGTGTTTTATCAGTATTTGTATCGGAACGGAGGTATTGAAAATCAAATTAGGGTTTTTGAGACATATTACGGGGGTTATAATTTTTAATCCGACCGTTGGATCGTGGTAATTTTTGGATATGTTATTCATATATAAGTTGAGTATATGTCCACAAATTTTGAACCGTTAAAAATGAACGTATGATTTTTTATGAATTTTACGAGATGACTGGTTCAGAAATTGTAGAAGTTGCGGAATTTGTCATTTTGGTGGAAAATTCTAGAATTGGTGGGCCCCACTCTTGGTTGGTGAAGAAATGTGCTGAAATTTTTATTAAAATGTGATGGGTGGGAATAGTAGCAGGTAAAGCCATCAGGTTGCAGGTTAAGTCTGCTTCGACGTGCTAACATTTTCCTATAAATAGAGGGCTAAGTTAGAATTGAAAATCACACCAGAATTCATAAGTTTTCTCTCTTTCTCTCTCTAGATTATTGAGTGTATTTTGTGAGTATTTAGATACTTTGAAAGTTGCTATTCAACACAAGTTTCATTCAGCCTCATATCCGATATTCAGTTAGAAGTACGGTTATTTTGAGGTAAGGGATATTATTTTCTTTTTAATGATATTATTTTCTTCAATATCATTATGCTGAAATATTGATATGAACTTTTTATCAAATTTGGAACTTTTTATGTCGGGGTTACTATTCACGTATACATTACTATTCACGTATACGGCACTATTCACCGAAAAATAAAATTTTCCCTTTTTGTCCAAGATGTCTATTATGGTTACTATCTTTGATTGTATCCATGTTTTGATCTTTATTTTTGAATTCTGCTTCACAATTGATTATTATGAAGTATTATTAATCTTGGATAAATTGTTATACGAATCCCTACTAATTGTCATTCTGTCTCACTGGATTCGTTCTCTTTAAGATATTTTTCATCATCCTCAGTCCTAAATGATGATATTACTAAATATCTTTGGCCTTTAGTACAAAGATATATGATTACTTGATGAATATCTTTGGCCTGTAGTGCAAAGATGAACAGGTGTTGAGATGAACATGACCGACTGGTGATACAAATGAATATCTTTAGCCTGTAGTACAAAGATGAATATTTGGTTAAAGATGATTATTAATTGATGTTACAGGGATAAAATATTGATGATGGACTTTTAAATCTTAGAAGATAGTAGAATTCATTCTCTACTTGACTCTTCTAATGGTTTGCTGTTTCCGCTGCAGTTGTTGATCTAAAACTTGTTGTCGATTATATTCTATCAGATTTTTCCCTGTTGAAGACTAACGATAATTTGTTGTATATTATCTTAGTCATAATATTTTTTACTGGGCTAGTTGAGCTCACCCTTTTTCTTTTTGTTCCATTTTTCTTCTCATGAGGTGAGAACATAGCAAGATCTAGTCGGGGTATGGAGTGATGGTTCTAGAAAGATGTTTTAGCAGTCCTCACTATTTCTGTAAAATAGTGTTTGAATAATTGTAATGAGGATTTATTTGAGTGTGGATATTGTCCAGAAGACAATATTTGTATTTAAACTCACAGTATGTGTTGTCGTATTTTGCACGACAATTGTATTATTGAAATTGTAGTTTGCTTTCTGTACCATGTATTTGGCGACTCAGAATGGGTGTTGTATACCTATTTTGGGGGCGTCACAACCATAGTAGAGATGGTTTCTCATTATAAGCGTGCAAGAGTTTTGCTTAGTGCCTGAACCTGACTTTGATATCAAATGCACATCTATTGTTTATGTTACTGAATGAGTGAGTTGATTCAGTAATGTTGGCATTTTCCCTCAAAACATTCATTCTGTCAGGTTTTTATTTTATACCTTTTTTAGGCTTTTTAATAATACTGCCTCTGTTCCAAAATATTACAGCAACTTACTAAAAATGCACTCTGCTCGTTCCAAAATTAGAGATCTATTTTGACTTTTTGAAGTCAATTTGCAGGAATATTGACACAAATTTATTTAATTTAGTACAAATAACTATAACTATTATAAACAACTAAAAAGTAGTACTAGTTATCATAGAATTTTAGGGTGAAGGAGATATGTTATGAAAATGACGCACTCACCACTTGTATATTTTTACTTCCAAAATTTATTCCTGGGAATCAAACGTATACATATCTACAGACATATTGATGCAACGAAACAAACTACAAATTTGAGCTTTATTATAGCAAATAAGTCTACTATCACATACAATTGCTCACATATTTTGATGGTCCGCGTGTTAAACAAAACATGTGGGATATCAAAATATGTACGTATATTTGATATTAGACTTATTATTATTATAGAGAGAGCTTTTGGAATTTAAAGGAACAAAAAACAAACAATTAGTATCTTTGGAACTAAATTTGGTGGGGTACGCCAGGCCAAGGCAATAGTGCAAAGCCAAAGCGACGCTCGAGATCTCCAATAGCAAGCTACTGTGATGGACTTTCCCCCTCAAAAAATAAATTTAATATCGTGTGGATCAATGATCCACATATCAGATATTAAACTGATAAGAACAGATTATACACTTTATCTTAGCCAAAAGGCCGAGAAAGGTATGCTTACAACAATTGTTGCCTTCTCCTTTTGTATCTCTCTTTCCGTGTCACTCTGCACATCTACATAATGTGGAACTATACTATAAGCGTCAACTTTTATATAACTTTCAGTAAAAAAACTAATGTTGTCTATATCTACAACCTCTTCTCTCTTCATAAATCACCATAATAGAGATGGTTTCTCATTATAAGCGTGCAAGAGATTTGCTTAGTGCCTGAACCTGACTTCGATATCAAATGCACATCTATTGTTTATGTTACTGAATAAGTGAGTTGATTCTGTAATGTTGGCTTTTTCCCTCAAAACATTCACTCTGTCAGGTTTTTATTTGATACCATTTTTAGGCTTTTTAATAATACTCCCTCTATTCCAAAATATTATAGCAACTTACTAAAAATGCACTCTGTTCGTTCCAAAATTAGAGATCTATTTTGAAGTTTTGAAGTCAATTTGCAGGAATATTGACACAAATTTATTTAATTTAGTACAAATAACCATAACTATTATAAACAACTAAAAAGTAGTACTAGTTATCATAGAATTTTAGGCTGAAGGAGATATGTTATGAAAATGAGGCACTCACCACTTGTATATTTTTACTTCCAAAATTTATTCATGGGAATCAAACGTATACATATCTACGGACTGATGTTGATGCAACGAAACAAACTAAAAATTTGAGCTTTATTATAGCAAATAAGTCAACTATTACATAAAACCGCTCACATATTTTGATGGTCCGTGTGTAAAACAAGACATGTGGGCCATCAAAATATGTACGTATATTTGATAGTAGACTTATTCTTATTATAGAGAGAGCATTTGGAATTTAAAGGAACAAAAAACATACAATTAGTATCTTTGGAACTAAATTTGGTGGGGTACGTCAGGCCAAGGCAATAGTGCAAAGCCAAAGCGACGCTCGAGAGCCCCAATAGCAAGCTACTGTGATGGACTTTCCCCCTCAAAAAATAAATTTAATATCGTGTGGATCAATGATCCACATATCAGATATTAAACTGATAAGAACAGATACTACACTTGATCTTAGCCAAAAGGCCGAGAAAGGTATGCTTAAAACTGTTGTTGTCTTCTCCGTTTGTATCTCGTTTTCCGTGTCACTCTGCACATCTACATAATGGGGGACTATACTATAAGCCTCAACTTTCTTATAACTTTCGTTAAAAAAACTAATGTTGTCTGTATCTACAACCTCTTCTCTCTTCATAAATCACCATAGTAGAGATGGTTTCTGATTATAAGTGTGCAAGAGCTTTGCTTAGTGCCTGAACCTGTGACACCCCCAAATCCTGGTACTCCATTTCCTCAAGATTTGGTGTTCACGTAATCAAAACATTCATTTCTAACTATCCAATTATAATAAAATTGAATAAATAAAACCTGCGCATACAGGATTAAATTTAAATAAATCTCCCCAGGTTATCTAACCTTTACAAACATTCATTCATTTATGCGGAATAATTAAAATAACATTCATTACAATCTTTAAACAAGTCTGAAAATAAACTATTCAATCTATTACATGTCTTCAGCATTGTTTCATCTTTCCTTTCCCTTTACTGGTGCTAGGTACATCACCAGTTTCAACCTTAGCTGTAAGAAAGTTTACAGGCAAGAGTGAGCAAACAAGGCCCACTTGAAATAACAATAATTAAATCATTAAACTTTTACATCATTTGTCAACATTAAGCTCAATAGAATTTAACAATATATTCTATTAACTTTTGGAAAGCTTTAACCTTTACTGAGGGTCTAATGACCGCGAATCATGTCCACAGTTATAAGTAATTTTTCAACTTAAACTTTAACAGTCATAAGACTATAAGGACTTTACGTACTTAGGGGGATCAACCCTTCGTACAATGTATTGTGCACAATCATTTCAACGCTAAGCGTAACCTCTTATAAAAGAGTTGTTCTTCTCAGTATTTAGAATGCAAGTCCGTACCAAAGTGAGTTTGGTTTGGATACATCATGGGGTAATTTAGAATTCAACGGTAATCAACTAAGATTTAGTTGATTACAAACGACATAACTGTATACTATGGAATAATCATAGTTTAATTGATGTTTATAAATTGACATCATGCTTTAGGGATAATCTAATATCATACAATTTGAATAATTATAACCTACCTTGCTTGAACAATAATAAGACAAGGTTAATTGAATAATAAACATCCACAACATGTATATAATTGAACATGCTAAACCACAAGTTAAGTACAAGAATAACTTGCTCCAAATAAATTTACACCATTATATGATAATCGAAATTGAAACAATAATTAGTTCAATAATACAAATGATTAGAAAACTTATACAATAAAGAACTTGCTAAATATCAAAAGTTAAGGCTTAGAAACTTGCTCAATGTAAAAGGTAGGTTTAGGAAACTTGCCTTTAGCACAAGCTACACTTTTACCACTTGAATTGATACCCTAAACATATGTCATATTGACATAATTAGTCCTAACCAACATTGTACATTTATATAAACAATTACATTCATCACATGGGTTGAATTACCCATTTACATAATCAATTATTTTTCACGTAGATAATACTTAATAACATGATAGTTCATAGTCTAATAATACTGAAATTATCATTTAACATTATTATGATAAATACATAACATTTATTTTCAAGTTTTGTACATTTAAACAAAACTGTCAGACAGTTCTGCCAAGCCGCGCCGCGGCGCCACAGTTTGTACTGTGGCTCGCGCTGCGGCGCTGAGTCGGCGTTGCGGCGCAGCGATTATACTATGAGCCGGCGCTGCGGCGCAGTGATTGTGCAACAGGCCATGCTACGTCATGGTGATGGCGCTGCGGCGCCAGTAATGAACTGCTGGGCCGCGCCGCGGCGCGAACTGTCAGCGTCGACTGACAGCTTCGGCAACTATGAAAGAAAAAGCCAAATTGGCCAAAAAGCTCGAATCTAATAGACTGATTATCATGAAAATTGCATATAGACATCATATAAACATATTGTGAGTACTCCTAACATGTTTCTATCCATCAATTAGCACAAACATCAATTATACAACACCCAATTTTAATGTTTTTGGCAAAAACACCACTTTTTGATATTTTCCATGAAATTCAACACTGTTATTTTGTTATTCAATCAAAACAGAAATTTCCAAGCATCATGATTATGATTTTTCATACTCTAGCAATTCTTATAATCAATTTATCAATTTAACAACAATTAAAACCTTAATTTCTATTTTAAAATAGCCATACTCATATATATATTTCATATGAACACTGATATCTTTTCTTCCACAAAACACATACATACATGAATTACTTTATCTATAATCATATATAAACCCATAAAAACCTTTTTATAACGATTATCATACCAATTATACAAGTATAACAACAATTCATCCTACAAAATATTTTACAGAGAATTTTTTGGGTAGAAGAAAAACATGAAACTTTTAGAGAAAGAGATTGAGCTCCTACCTTGGATTAGGAAGATGATAACTATCTTTTTCTCCAAATTCTTTTCTCCAAAACCTGTTAAAACACTCACTTGCTCTCAATTTTCTCTCTGTGTTCTTCTTCTTCCTCTCTCTTCTTCCTCTGAGTTTTTCTTTCTTTCTCTCTAACCTCTCTCCTCTATCTTACGTATTATAATATAACGTATAAGACATAGTGTATATATTAAATATATAATATAACTCTCACATAACTGACATCAGTTATTTTTATTTTGAAAATCAAAAGTCATAAGGCTTGTTTGGTTAAGCTTAATAAGAATAACCTATTAATCCTTACTCCTTGTTTGGTAAATTGAATTAAAATATAATAGATTAATCCTTAAACATTGTTTGCTAAAATCCTAATAGATTAAAGACTTATTATGCATTAAGCCTTGTTTGACAAAACTAAATTAAACCATTTTTAATTTATTTTAATAACTCCTTTATAGCAAGGTTATTAGTCACACCTTTATTAAATTAATAAATCAATTAAACATTAATCTATTAAATTACTTTAACACATAAACAATTATAATTCTTTTTACAATTACAATTTTATTTAATCAACTAATATTTCAAACTACAATTTCTCATTTAAATATTATTATTTATTTAAAATCATTATAAGCTCTCTAGCTTATTAAATTAAACTCCATTATTATAAAATCTCATAATAATTAATTTATTTAGCTCCTTAATTATTTACTCAACAAATAATTAATTAAATCACATCAACTCAAATTGCCATATAATTCAATAAATATTTAATATTGCCAATAAATATTTAATATCTAATATTTAATTATTTATTCAACAAATAATTAAATAAACCACATCACTCAAATTGAACAATTATTTATTCAACAATAACATATCCATTAAATACTTAAATAAATCAATAAATATTTAATATCACACTTTAAAATTATGGAATGTTACAGAACCTGACTTCGATATCAAATGCACATCTATTGTTTATGTTACTGAATAAGTGGGTTGATTCAATAATGTTGGCATTTTCCCTCAAAACATTCACTCTGTCAGGGTTTTATTTTATACCTTTTTTATGCTTTTTAATAATACTCACTCTGTTCCAAAATATTATAGCAACTTACTAAAAATGCACTCTGTTCATTCCAAAATTATAGATCTATTTTGACTTTTTGAAGTCAATTTGCAGGAATATTGACACAAATTTTTTTAATTTAGTACAAATAACTATAACTATTATAAACAACTAAAAAGTAGTACCAGTTATCATAGAATTTTAGAATGAAGGAGATATGTTATGAAAATGAGGCACTCACCACTTGTATATTTTTACTTCCAAAATCTATTCCTGGGAATCAAACATATACATATCTACATACTGATGTTGATTCAACGAAACAAGCTACAAATTTGAGCTTTATTATAGCAACTAAGTCTACTATCACATAAAACCGCTCACATATTTTCATGGTCCGCGTGTAATACAAGACATATGTGCCATCAAAATATGTATGTATATTTGATAGTAGACTTATTATTATTATAGAGAGAGCTTTTGGAATTTAAAGGAACAAAAAACAAACAATTAGTATCTTTGGAACTAAATTTGGTGGGGTACGCCAGGCCAAGGCAATAGTGCAAAGCCAAAGCGACACTCGAGATCCCCAATAGCAAGCTACTGTGATGGACTTTCCCCCTCAAAAAATAAATTTAATATCGTGTGGATCAATGATCCACATATAATATATTAAACTGATAAGAACAGATACTAAACTTGATCTTAGCCAAAAGGCCGAGAAAGGTATGCTTAAAACTATTGTTGTCTTCTGCGTTTGTATCTCGCTTTCCGTGTCACTCTGCACATCTACATAATGGGGGACTATACTATAAGCCTCAACTTTCTTATAACTTTCGCTAAAAAAACTAATGTTGTCTGTATCTACAACCTCTTCTCTCTTCATAAATCACCATAGTAGAGATGGTTTCTGATTATAAGTGTGCAAGAGCTTTGCTTAGTGCCTGAACTTGACTTCGATATCAAATGTACATCTATTGTTTATGTTACTGAATAAGTGGGTTGATTCAATAATGTTGGCATTTTCCCTCAAAACATTCACTTTGTCAGGGTTTTACTTTATACATTTTTTAGGCTTTTTAATAATACTCACTCTGTTCCAAAATATTATAGCAACTTACTAAAAATGCACTCTGTTCATTCCAAAATTATAGATCTATTTTGACTTTTTGAAGTCAATTTGCAGGAATATTGACACAAATTTTTTTAATTTAGTACAAATAACTATAACTATTATAAACAACTAAAAAGTAGTACCAGTTATCATAGAATTTTAGGATGAAGGAGATATGTTATGAAAATGAGGCACTCACCACTTGTATATTTTTACTTCCAAAATCTATTCTTGGGAATCAAACATATGCATATCTATATACTGATGTTGATTCAACGAAACAAGCTACAAATTTGAGCTTTATTATAGATAATAAGTCTACTATCACATAAAACCGCTCACATATTTTCATGGTCCGCGTGTAATACAAGACATGTGTGCCATCAAAATATGTACGTATATTTGATAGTAGACTTATTATTATTATAGAGAAAGCTTTTGGAATTTAAAGGAACAAAAAACAAACAATTAGTATCTTTGGAACTAAATTTGGTGGGGTACGCCAGGCCAAGGCAATAGTGCAAAGCCAAAGCGACGCTCGAGATCTCCAATAGCAAGCTACTGTGATGGACTTTCCCCCTCAAAAAATAAATTTAATATCGTGTGGATAAATGATCCACATATCAGATATTAAACTGATAAGAACAGATTATACACTTTATCTTAGCCAAAAGGCCGAGAAAGGTATGCTTACAACAATTGTTGCCTTCTCCTTTTGTATCTCTCTTTCCGTGTCACTCTGCACATCTACATAATGTGGAACTATACTATAAGCGTCAACTTTTATATAACTTTCAGTAAAAAAACTAATGTTGTCTATATCTACAACCTCTTCTCTCTTCATAAATCACCATAATAGAGATGGTTTCTCATTATAAGCGTGCAAGAGATTTGCTTAGTGCCTGAACCTGACTTCGATATCAAATGCACATCTATTGTTTATGTTACTGAATAAGTGAGTTGATTCAGTAATGTTGGCATTTTCCCCCAAAACATTCACTCTGTCAAGTTTTTTTTTATACCTTTTTTAGGCTTTTTAATAATACTCCCTCTGTTCCAAAATATTATAGCAACTTACTAAAAATGCACTCTGTTCGTTCCAAAATTAGAGATCTATTTTGACTTTTTGAAGTCAATTTGCAGGAATATTGACACAAATTTATTTAATTTAGTACAAATAACTATAACTATTATAAACAACTAAAAAGTAGTACCAGTTATCATAGAATTTTAGGATGAAGGAGATATGTTATGAAAATGAGGCAATCACCACTTGTATATTTTTAATTCCAAAATTTATTCCAGGGAATCAAACGTATACATATCTACAAATTGATGTTGATGGAATAAAACAAACTACAAATTTGAGCTTTATTATAGATAATAAGTCTACTATCACATAAAATCGCTCACATATTTTCATGGTCCGCGTGTAATACAAGACATGTGGGCCATCAAAATATTTACGTATATTTGATAGTAGACTTATTCTTATTATAGAGAGAGCCTTTGGAATTTAAAGGAACAAAAAACGAACAATTAGTATCTTTGGAACTAAATTTGGTGGGGTACGCCAGGCCAAGGCAATAGTGCAAAGCCAAAGCGACGCTCGAGAGCCCCAATAGCAAGCTACTATGATGGACTTTCCCCCTCAAAAAATAAATTTAATATTGTGTGGATCAATGATCCACATATCAGATATTAAACTGATAAGAACAGATACTACACTTGATCTTAGCCAAAAGGCCGAGAAAGGTATGCTTAAAACTATTGTTGCCTTCTCGTTTTGTATCTCGCTTTCCGTGTCACTCTGCACATCTACATAATGTGGGACTATACTATAAGCCTCAACTTTCTGATAGCTTTCGGTAAAAAAACTAATGTTGTCTGTAGCTACAACCTCTTCTCTCTTCACAAATCACCATAGTAGAGATGGTTTCTCATTATAAGCGTGCAAAAGTTTTGCTTAGTGCCTGAACCTGACTTCGATATCAAATCCACATCTATTGTTTTTGTTACTGAATGAGTGAGTTAATTCAGTAATGTTGGCATTTTCCCTCAAAACATTCATTCTGTCAGGTTTTTATTTTATACCTTTTTTAGGCATTTTAATAATACTCCCTCTGTTCCAAAATATTATAGCAACTTACTAAAAATGCACTGATCTAATCGTTCCAAAATTAGAGATCTATTTTGACTTTTTGAAGTCAATTTGCAGGAATATTGATACAAATTTATTTAATTTAGTACAAATAACTATAACTATTATAAAAAACTAAAAAGTAGTACTAGTTATCATAGAATTTAGGATGAAGGAGATATGTTATGAAAATGAGGCACTCACCACTTGTATATTTTTACTTCCAAAATTTATTCCTAAGAATCAAACGTATACAAATCTACAGACTTGTGTTGATGCAACAAAACAAACTACAAATTTGAACTTTATTATAGCAAATAAGTCTACTATCACATAAAATTGCTCACATATTTTGATGGTCCGTGTGTAAAACAAGACATGTGGGACATCAAAATATGTACGTATATTTGATATTAGACTTATTCTTATTATAGAGATAGCCTTTGGAATTTAAAGGAACAAAAAATATACAATTAGTATCTTTGGAACTAAATTTGGTGGGTTACGCCAGGCCAAGGCAATAGTGCAAAGCCAAAACGATGCTCGAGAGCCCCAATAGCAAGCTACTGTGATGGACTTTCCCCCTCAAAAAATAAATTTAATATCGTGTGGATCAATGATCCACATATCAGATATTAAACAGATAAGAACAAATACTACACTTGATCTTAGCCAAAAGGCCGAGAAAGGTATGCTTAAAACAATTGTTGCCTTCTCCTTTTGTATCTCTCTTTCCGTGTCACTCTGCACATCTACATAATGTGGAACTATACTATAAGCGTCAACTTTTATATAACTTTTAGTAAAAAAACTAATGTTGTCTGTATCTACAACCTCTTCTCTCTTCATAAATCACCATAATAGAGATGGTTTCTCATTATAAGCGTGCAAGAGTTTTGCTTAGTGCCTGAACCTGACTTCGATATCAAATGCACATCTATTGTTTATGTCACTGAATGAGTGAGTTGATTCAGTAATGTTGGCATTTTCCCTCAAAACATTCACTCTGTCAGGTTTTTATTTTATACCTTTTTTAGGCTTTTTAATAATACTCCCTCTGCTCCAAAATATTACCGCAACTTACTAAAAATGCACTCTGCTCGTTCCAAAATTAGAGATCTATTTTGACTTTTTGAAGTCAATTTGCAGGAATATTGACACAAATTTATTTAATTTAGTACAAATAACTATAACTATTATAAACAACTAAAAAGTAGTACTAGTTATCATAGAATTTTAGGGTGAAGGAGATATGTTATGAAAATGACGCACTCACCACTTGTATATTTTTACTTTCAAATTTATTCCTGGGAATCAAACGTATACATATCTACAGACTTATGTTGATGCAACTAAACAAACTACAAATTTGGGCTTTATTATAGCAAATAAGTCTACTATCACATAAAATTGCTCACATATTTTGATGGTCCGCGTGCAAAACAAGACATGTGGGACATCAAAATATGTACGTATATTTGATATTAGACTTATTCTTATTATAGAGATAGCCTTTTGAATTTAAAGGAACAAAAAACATACAATTAGTATCTTTGGAACTAAATTTGGTGGGGTACGCCAGGCCAAGGCAATACTGCAAAGCCAAAGCGACGCTCGAGAGCGCCCCAATAGCAAGCTACTGTGATGGACTTTCCCCCTTAAAAAATAAATTTAATATCGTGTGGATCAATGATCCACATATCAGATATTAAACTGATAAGAATAGATACTACACTTGATCTTAGCCAAAAGGTCGAGAAAGGTATGCTTAAAACTATTGATGCCTTCTCGTTTTGTATCTCGCTTTCCGTGTCACTCTGCACATCTACATGATGTGGGACTATACTATAAGCCTCAACTTTCTTATATCTTTCGATAAAAAAACTAATGTTGTATGTATCCACAACCTCTTCTCTCTTCATAAATCACCATAATAGAGATAGTTTCTCATTATAAGCGTGCAAGAGTTTTGCTTAGTGCCTGATGTAACGACCCCAAAATAGGTCCATTCCATCCAACCCATTCTGAGTCGTCAAATACATGGTACAGAAAATAACTACAACTTTATTACAACAATTGTCGTGCAAAATACAACAACACATATGCCGTGAGTTTGGATACAAATATATACCAAATGTGACATTGGACACCATCATGTATCAGCACCTCACAAAGGTACCTTACATAAAGGTACAGTCAAAAATTATTTTAGAAACTAGAATCTTTGGGAAGTGCTCAAGGAAACCTTCGTACATGGGAGGCCACGCGTCTAGGTTATGATAGATATCATATGGCCACAGAATTATCCTTGGTTGACCCAATAGACCCCAAAGAAAAACGAGAAGATTACTATCATATTCTTCCCAATGGTGAGTCTTCTCTTGACTTATCATTATCTCCACTGTCTCTAATTGAGAATTATACTTCAAACAAACACCAAGATTATATAGGTAGTGTTCATAGATATACTCAGCAAGTGGATGAGCACAACCATGTCTTATGATGACACGAGGTTGTATGTCATTAGACATCTTGTATGATAGTGACAAAACACCCTTCCATCGTTGGGTTCGCCTCACCCTATTTTCTTCACCAAATATAACTACTAAATGATGACCACCGTTCTATTCCCTTGTTACCCCCGCTCGACCTAGCTACACTCTTATTACCTGAAAGGAATTGTGAAGCAAAAGGGTGAGCACAACTAGCTCAGTAAAGAATATCATGACTAAAGATAATTAAATTATCAATAGCCTTCATCAATAATAAATCAGAGATTTAGAACATATGGTAAATGATAAAAATTTCAACCATAGTTGCAGCGGAACGAGCAATCCATAAGAAGAGTCAAATAGACTATAAAGTCTATTATTTTCTCCATGTTAAAAATCCACCAACAATGTTTTATCCCTGTAACATCAATCAACAATTCTGGTCCACAATCATATGAATAACTCATAATCATAACTGTAGTTCTAAATTCCTCTTCTCATCTAGGACGAAGATAATTTTTATCACATGTCTTTACCTGAAACATCAAAGATCATGGTTATACCAAATCGCAGTTCTTGTTCATAATCATACTAATAAATCCATCTTTACACTACGACCAAAGATATTCAACAACAGTTCATCTTTGCACTACAGGTCAAAGATATTCATCAACAGACCATCTTTGCACTACAGGCCAAAGATATTCATCAATAATTCATCTTTGCACTACGGCCAAAGATATTCATCAACAATTTATCTTTACACTACAGGCCAAAGATATTCCTCAACAGTTCATATTTGCACTACAGGTCAAATATATTCATCATCAGTTCATATTTGCACTACATGCCAAATATATTAATATCTCAAAGAAATATACAATCATTTCAAAATTTATATAAACAATAATTATAACCATGTTGATCAATTCACCTTTGCACTTAAGCTAAAGATATTCACTTATAAATTCAATGGTCATGATCATACCAGTCACAATTCAACTTTGCACTACAGGCCAAAGAGAACCCTAGTCATGATCATACCAATAATCTACCCATCTTTACACTCTAGTGAAAGAGAATTTCAACATCAGGGTTATAAAAATGTTATATATGATAATAAAATCAATATAATCAATACATTGTTTTAATCTCAAGAGTAATATTCATAACTCAACTATAATTTGGTTAGAAAAAGAAACCAATTTTTATCGTGAATAGTAACTCGTGAATAGTAACTCATGAATAGTAACTCGACACAAAAAGGTAGAAATTCCACAATAAAATCCATACCAATATTTCGGTATAATGATATTGAAAGAATAACATTACTTAAATTTATAAACAATTTATTTTAATTGTTTACACTTTACTAATTAATGTATTTAATCATCATAAAATGCCAACTCTTACAATTTCATCATCAATAACCAAAACCCTCATCAAAAATCTGCATATACCTCATATAGGATTCTCAAGCCATAAAATCCTATTTTCCAATTTTCTTTCTTCACAAAACATATTTAATTTATTTACTCATAACTAGACCATTTTTATGAAAAATACCAAATCAGTTCCAAAAATATTTCTTTTCTGGGATTTAGCATAATATAGTCCCATAGTGAACATATATTTTTCTCAGAATTTTTAAAAGTCATTTACTATTTTTCATATGGCCAAAATAGCCGAATATTTAGACATTTATCAAAAATTGTACTTTTGTCTAAAAATTCTAAAATTTACAGAGTATACTTCTATCATATACATGTACTCCCAATAAAAATTTCATCAATTTTGGAGTTAACCACAAGGAATTATAAGCTGTTACTTCTAAAATAGTCTTTTCTCATAAAATTCATAACTCTCAATCTATACATCCAAAAATCACCATTTTTGGACACAATCAAGAAAACTCATCAAAATATCATTTCAAATTTTTCCAGAATTTTTGAAGATCAGAAAAATTACAAAACTGAAAATCATAACAACCCTTAAAATCCCTTAATATCCCTTACTATCCCTTACAATCCCTTACTATCCCTTACCTCAAAAGAGCAGTACTTCTGGCTGGATATCGGATATGATGCTGAAGGAAACTTGCACTGATGAATAGCAACTCACCAAGTATCTAAAAACTCACAAAATATGCTTCATAATATAGAGAGAGAAAGAGAGAAAGCTTATGTTTTTGGTGTGATTTTCAATTCTAACTTAGCCCTCTATTTATAGGAAAATTTTGGTAGGTTTGACCTGCAACCTGATGGCTTTACCTGCTATTATTCCCACCCACCACATTTAAAATATAATTCAGCACATTTCTTCACCAACCACAAGTGGGGCCTACCAATTCTAGAATTTTCCACCAAAATGATAAACTCCGAAAATTCAATAATTTCTGAACCAGTCATCTCGTAAAATTCATAATAAATCATACGTTCATTTTTAACGGTTCAAAATTTGTGGGCATATACTCAACTTATATATGTATAACATATCCAAAAATTACCACGATCCAACGGTCGGATTAAAAATTATAACCCCCGCAAAATATCTCAAAAACCCTGATTTTTAATACCTCCATTCCGACAAAAATACTGATAAAAACCTCAACATTAACTCCTTCATTTTTAACCACAAAAATATATCCCTCGTTTATATCCACATAATATAAATATTTCCTTATCATATGAATCAATAATTAATTATTCAAAAATAATATTACAGAATCACATTTATGACAACCAGGTCGTTCCCAAGAAAGAGGGGGCTTTCCAATAAGAATTTTTCCTTACTGGCGCGTAATTAAATGACCAAACCTCTCCTTAGACAGAACTTTCTAGACATTACCAATAATGTTATCTAATAATACTATTCAAATAATATGAATTATTGATCTGATAATGGGAAATACTGTGCAGCAACAATTATTGAACAACAATAATACAAAATTTCAACGTAGCAATTATTAAATTAATAAAATAAAATATTGAACAGTAATTACTGTAACAATTATTGAGTAGTGCCTTCTTACGTAAGAATCAATAATTTCAAAAATACTGTACAATACCGTGTGCTACTGTGCAATAACGCGTATTACTGTATTTTAACCACCGGGTATTTCAACAGTATTAACGATAACAACTACGCCGTTATTTGTAAAAACTCAAATTTGTCATTTTCTTCACCCGACAGTTATTCGTTATGGGGCCAACAAATAGCTGCGCCGTCGTACGAATATTCTCCGACAGAAAGAATATTCCACGACCAAACGAATATTCCCCGACAACAATGATTATTTTATAACCACTTGCTTATTTTGAAAAAAAATTCATATTTCACCCATAACTTTAAACTTTTATCAATTTAACCATTTACTGAATAGTAATTATAAGAAAAATTGAATACTTTTATTTCATAAAATTCGGGGTCTTACACCTGAACCTGGCTTCGATATCAAATGCACATCTATTGTTTATGTTACTGAATAAGTGAGTTGATTCTGTAATGTTGGCTTTTTCCCTCAAAACATTCACTCTGTTAGGTTTTTATTTGATACCATTTTTAGGATTTTTAATAATACTCCCTCTGTTCCAAAATATTATAGCAACTTACTAAAAATGCGCTCTGTTCATTCCAAAATTAGAGATCTATTTTGACGTTTTGAAGTCAATTTGCAGGAATATTGACACAAATTTATTTAATTTAGTACAAATAACCATAACTCTTATAAACAACTAAAAAGTAGTACTAGTTATCATAGAATTTTAGGCTGAAGGAGATATGTTATGAAAATGAGGCACTCACTTGTATATTTTTACTTCCAAAATTTATTCATGGGAATCAAACGTATGCATATCTACGGACTGATGTTAATGCAACGAAACAAACTACAAATTTGAGCTTTATTATAGCAAATAAGTCTACTATTACATAAAACCGCTCACATATTTTGATGGTCCGTGTGTAAAACAAGACATGTGGGCCATCAAAATATGTACATATATTTGATTGTAGACTTATTCTTATTATAGAGAGAGCATTTGGAATTTAAAGGAACAAAAAACATACAATTAGTATCTTTGGAACTAAATTTGGTGGGGTACGCCATACCAAGGCAATTGTGCAAAGCCAAAGCGACGCTCGAGAGCCCCAATAGCAAGCTACTGTGATGGACTTTCCCCCTCAAAAAATAAATTTAATATCGTGTGGATCAATGATCCACATATCAGATATTAAACTGATAAGAACAGATACTACACTTGATCTTAGCCAAATGGTCGAGAAAGGTATGCTTAAAACTATTGTGTCCTTCTCCTTTTGTATCTCGCTTTCCGTGTCACTCTGCACATCTGCATAATGTGGGACTATACTATAAGCCTCAACTTTCTTAAAACTTTCGGTAAAAAAACTAATGTTGTCTGTATCTACAACCTCTTCTCTATTCATATATCACCATAGTAGAGATGGTTTCTCATTATAAGCGTGCAAGAGTTTTGCTTAGTGCGTGAACCAGACTTCGATATCAAATGTACATCTATTGTTTATGTTACTGAATGAGTGAGTAGATTCAGTAATGTTGGCATTTTCCCTCAAAACATTCATTCTGTCAGGTTTTTATTTTATACCTTTTTTAGGCATTTTAATAATACTCCCTCTGTTCCAAAATATTATAGCAACTTACTAAAAATGCACTGATCTAATCGTTCCAAAATTAGAGATCTATTTTGACTTTTTGAAGTCAATTTGCAGGAATATTGACACAAATTTATTTTATTTAGTACAAATAACTATTACTATTATAAACAACTAAAAAGTAGTACTATTTATCATAGAATTTTAGGATGAAGGAGATATGTTATGAAAATGAGGCACTCACCACTTGTGTATTTTTACTTCCAAAATTTATTCCTGGGAATCAAACGTATACATATCTACAGACTGATTTGATGCAACGAAACAAACTACAAATTTGAGCTTTATTATAGCAAATAAGTCTACTATCACATAAAATCGCTCACATATTTTGATGGCCCGCATGCAGAACAAGTCATGTGAGCCATCAAAATATGTATGTATATGTGATAGTAGACTTATTCTTATTATAGAGAGGGCCTTTAGAATTTAAAGGAACAAAATACATACAATTACAAGGACTTGTGTAGTAGTTTAGATAGTCCTACTAGACTCCAGAAAATTAGATTTAGAGAATTTAGAGAGAATAAGATAAATTGGAAAAGAAGTTCTATTTTCATTGATACCTAATTAATTACAATGATACTTATATAGCAACCATGAAAAAGATGAAAACTAATCCTACCCATTGATATTTAAAAACTAATATCCACCTTTAGATAACTATTCTTATTTTAACTAAGCTAGTCCCAATGGTACGTAACAATACACCCCGTGCATGAATAGTCTGGATTATTATAGACTTCAATTGTATCATTGTGATAACCCGGGATTTCGAATATTCAAAATTTTACGAATAATTTTTTTTATTAATATTAATATTGATTATCAATTTTGTGACAAGTATCTGTGATACGAGTCTCGAGAAGGTCAATTTGTGTATTGGCTAAAAAATTAAGAGTAGAGTTATGCTTAACGGAGAATAGAAACCCTAACCCTAGTTACGGGTATGGATTCGATAGAAAATATAATTAAAATCATTATATTAATATGTATGTGTTTGTACCGTATAGAATTTTTGATCAATGATTGATCGGATAAGGGTTGTAATTAATAAACCCTAATAAGGGATTAGACACCTTAATCTCAAGATTTGAAACCCTAGCACGCAGTTAGAAACTCTAATTGTACACCGGGAAGCACTAATTTTAAAATTTGAGAATCATAAACCCTAATTAGGAAACCCTAATCCTAATTAGCTAGCTTAATGTGTATAGTAAATGTTAATATAATTAGGAAATCCTAATTATACTTTAGAAATATTAATTTCTATTTAAAACCCTAATTTTATTTTAAAAATCTTAATTTTTCTTTTTAGAAACCCTAATTAGAAAATTCTAGAATTTGGGGTTTGTAAAACCTAAGGGTTAGAACCTTAGGGTTAAGCCCTAAGAGTTTGAGCAATTGCCTATAATGTCATTAAAATTATTTTCCAAATTACAAAATTACCCTTTTTTACATTTTTAATGAGGTTACTTGTAAAAATTGCAAAACCTTTAGTTGTTGACCAACTCTCTTGACTTTGGGACATGAAAATCTCAGCAAAACAGCCTCCAATTGACAACACATCAGATCTAGGAACATTATATCACATTATATATAGATTTAAAGAGAGAGAAAATGCATGTATTTAACCATTTGATATACAACACTCCCACAACTTTCTCTCTCTCTTAGCATCCAAAATTTTTTAGGCAAATCAGTTCCATAAACACCCACTTGATCACCTAGATCAGATTTGGAGAGCAAGAATCAAAAATTGAATTAGAAAGGTATAAACCTAATTTTTATTTTTTGATCCAAGTTGCTAAGAAAGATTTTGTGTTTATGTGTTTAGATTAGTGTTATATAATGCTTTTAGTTGATCTATGTTGCTCCATGATGGATCCATAGCATCAATTGGCTTTGAAAAGATGTTTTTCAAAATCTATCCAAGAACAAAATTTGTGGTCTGACAAGCTAATGTCAGTCGCCATAGATCCTTGCTCGTCTAATATTTTTGTTGTTTTAAGTTTTGGTTTTGTAGCCTGATATGTTGTCTTTAAGTTGCAAGTGGAATCAGTACCATTTGATGTCTAGATATGAAGTTATTAAAGGTCAAAACCCGTTGACCGGGCATGACCATGAGAATTATGGGTAACCCAGAAAGTTTTTTTTTAGCGTCTGACAATTTTTGTGAGGTCTGGATCTGACAGGTTTTAGGTTGTTTGATGTTGTGTTTGTAACCATGTTGTAGCTTGTTATATGTTCTTTCATTCCATGTCTTTATATCGTGTAAATGAACCACTAGTAGATCGTGGCAGTTGGTCAAAGTAGACCACTCGGTCTGTTTTTGACGTTTCTGGAAAACCCAGAAACAGTTAGAACGAGCCTTCTAACATAGTTTGACCGTACGATTCATGTTGATCCTGTTGATGATAAACAATTTTGTTGCTTCCGTATTGTTCCTTGTCATGTATACTATGAGTATGAACCAAGAAACCACTTAAGATATTACCAGAACACGATATTAATCGAGCCCCAAAATAGCCCCTCGAAGCTGCTGGGTTTCTGGGTTACCTAGAAATCCCAGATTCGGTCTGACAGAAGGTTTGAGAGATCAGATCTTCGTGTTGTTTGGTTGTATGATCACGATGTAGATTGGATGTTGTAGTGTGTCATAAGAACTACAGGACCACATTTCAATCTAGCCCAGAACATTATTACACTTAGAATCAAGGGCGGTCAAACTTGACCCCTTGAGCACCGGCTGTCAGTGTTCTTAAGGCTCAAGAACACCAATAACGACGCTTTGTGTCGCTAAAAGTCTTTAGCGACGGTTTTATTATTTTTTAATTTCTGAATATTCCAGAAATTATTTTAAATTAGAAATAAATTATAAAAATTACTAAAAATGGTTTTAAAAATCATTTTAAATTCTGAAAAATAAATTTTAATTTTTTGGGACATTTTTATTTAATAAATATAATTATTTGAATAAAAATGATATTTAATTTATTTAATTAGTATATTAAATAAATTAGAGAAAAATGATTTAATATTATGAAAAATAATTTTAAATAAGAATAATGTATTTAAAAATATTTTGAGTTATAAAATGTAACTTTTAATATTTTTGGAGAATTCTCATTAATAAATTAATATTAATGATATTAGATTTATTTAATTATTATATTAAATAAATGAATTAAAAATAATTTTATTGATTTAAAAATTATTTAAAAATGAGAAAAATATTTTAAAAATATTTTAAGTTATAATTAATGACTTTTAATATTTTGATAATAATTACATTAATATTTAAATATTAATGGTGATGATTTAAAAATAATTTTAATTACTTTAAAAATCATTTAAGTAAAATATTGGTGATTTAAAAATATTTCAAGTTATTAACAATAACTTTAATATTTTGACAAGTATAACATTAATATTTTTATATTATTAAATATTAATGATAATAAGATTATTTGATAATTAAATCATTTAAAAATGATTTAAGTGTTTGAAAAAAATTATTATAAATTATAATAATTATTTATAAATTATTAAAAGCTTCTGAAAAATATTATAAATGATATTTGACTTATCTAAAATAATATTGAAGCTTAGAGACCAAGGTTAAATTGACAATCAAGGTGTAAATTGTCGGATAAGGTGACTAGAATACCGAGAATGGACCGAAGTCTAACCAGACCGAACTAGTTAGACTTGTTAAGTGTTTATATAGGTTGTAAACACTGATGTGGCTATTTGGTAATGTGCCTAGGAGAAGATTGACTGTAAATTACAGTGTTATGTGTTATAAATTATTGTGCTAATTGTGAGATCGATATTATTGGTTGTAGGTCTTACGAATGCAGATAAGTATTTTGTGTAGCTGTAACAAGTTTCCTAACTCAACCTTGAGTTATATTCATTCGAATATTATAATGGTTAATTATTGCTAATTATACCATGTCCAAGAAATTTATTGTTGATTATTCGCAGTTAGTGCATGTTTAATAATTCAAATTGAATTATTGATTCAAAAAATATACATTTGTAGAATAACTGTTGTTGGATATTCATATCCGTAGAAGATAGAATTGACAGTACAGATAATTCCTGTTTATTGTCAAATTATGTTGAGAAAAGTCTTAGCTAATCATTCTGGCTAGACGAACATTTGTTAGAACTTGATAGGTTCGAGAAAAGAATTCAATTATTATTGACAGATCGATGCCAATTGTTTCGGCTAGATCGAGAAGTAATTAGAAATTGAAATCACAGTATTTCGTTGTTAAATCAAAATCTTGATTCTGAGACTGAGAAGAATAACCTTTTATATAAAGGGAATATTTTAACTCATATATTCGACCATTGCGCGCGACCTATAAGTATTATGCATAATATAGGGTACAAGGAGTTGACCGGCTCTAAGTACTTGCAGAGGGGTATGATTTAATCTTTATGGTTATCTGATACACCTGCGTATGTGTTAAAGTAAAACTTTGATATATAGCCGAGAAGAGAAGTTCTAGATCTTGTGTGATCACTCAGCATAAATCTGGAAAACATTCCACTTTGTTATTTCGTAGAATTAATTCTTGATTATTCATTTGAATATCGTAGAAAACCTTGAAAGCGTTGTACTCTTTCATTATCAGATTATTATTGCGGAGAATGTTAGAAGACTTGATATTGATTTCTATACCTTTATTGTATATCTTAACTTGCGGGGCAAACTTGTTGCTCACCCTTGCTAAATAAAACTTTTCAGCTAGGGACGAAGTTGCAGAAGGTGTTGCGAAGAAGAACAAAGGGAAAGGCATAGTTATAAATTAGTTATGATGAACAATATTATTATTATGATGTATTGTATTGTAAACCCTTTTTGTATAACTAAGTGGTATTTCTGTAATGTTAAGGTTAGTGGACCTGGGACTTATGTATTAACAACATATATTAATGAGTTATGTATTCCTATTTATATTTAAATGGGTAGTTAGATGTTATTATATTATGGATAGTGAACACCAAACTCGGGGGTCAGGTAACCCTGATTTGGGGGTGTCACAATCATGATATCAAAGCTGTAGGTTATAAATCTTAAGGGGGTGGGGAAAACCCTAGGATTATAACCATACGCGAGATAGAGAAAACTCATTTAGAGTTCTAAGTTAGGGATTACCGAAGTGCATCAATAAAGAGATATGTGGACACATAGTGTGAGAATTTTGTATTGGTGAAGTATTAATCAAGTTATTTAAACTGATTGTAGGATGTCTGGAGAAGATGAAATGAGTGCAGAGATGCTAGCGGCTGTTGCACCAGCGCCAGAAGCCGAGGTGCCCGTGCAAAGTGAATCAGTTGAGAAGGTGGGAGAAGATGAACCAACGGTTAATTTGGGGAATGATCATGACGATTATCCCGAGATGTATCTAAGTGGAGATGAGGAGGCAGATTCTGGACAAGCTAGGGTGGAGAAAAAAAATAAGACCAAAGTTAAAGAACAAGATCTACTATCGACAGAAGTTCAAGAACTCCGGAGTAAAGTGTTTCTCTTAGAGGAGTTGTGGAAGACGGAGCGAGCGTTACGTGAAATGACTGAAGAACGGAACGAGCTCAAGGCGCAGGTGGAAAGAATTAAGACTGAAGGTGGTGGATCGTCTGAAGGGACAATCAAGCAGCAGAAAGACAAGAATAAGAGAAAGAGGGATAACGACAGCCCTAATTCTGAAAAGTCAAACCCAAAGAAGAAACAAGCCTGTAGCAAGTGTGGAAAGACTCACGCGGGAGAGTGCATGATGTGGAAGAATGTGTGCTTCAACTGCAAGCAGGAAGGACATATTTCCCTACATTGTCCTAAGCCGAATATGAGGAAGTGTTTCTCATGTGGTAGAACTGGTTACGGATTCAACAAGTGTCCCAACAAGAAGAAGATTGGTGAAGGGAGTGGACGGTAGATAGCTTAAGTTTAAGCGGTAGTATCTTTTGGTAGAAGTTTATGATATTAAGTGTTGAAATATCGAGAACGATGTGTAAGCATATGTAAATATAAATATGTTGTATGAATGAAATCTTTATTTTCTATATGATTATAAGAGTAAGAATAATTTGTGTGTTCTTAAAACTTATACTTATGGTAAGTTAATGACTCATAATTATATGAAATGTTTTGAACCCCTCAGCGAATGGACGCCAAAGGTCTGACTAGGATAAGTTCATACACTCATATAATTGTGGCAAGTTCCTGAACTCATAAGTGTGGTAAGTTTGACGATCTGGTAATAACTAGGTTAATGGAGAATTATAACTTTTTGTGTAAAGTTGTGTTGTTAAATCCTGATGTGATTTAAAAAGGTATAGTAATATGTGTTAAGTACTAAATGTGCTATGAACTATTTGAATAAATATTCGTTTATATATGAGAATTATGTGTTGAATTCTTATTGTGTTAAGAATTTGTGTATAGAAAGAGAATTAATGTAAGATTTTTATTTAAATCAGATCATGCCGCCTAGATGACAGAATCGAAATCAAAGAGAAGAGCAATCGGTGAATAACGAAGGAGGTTAAGCTGACCCAATGCAAAACTTTGCGGATATGTTAGCCCAAGCTATGGAGAATAGAGCTCCAGCTGCAAGAAGAAGAGCAAGGAATCAGCCAACTGAAAGATTGACAAATTTTAAAGACTTTAAAGCGGTAGGACCGCCTGAATTCAAAGGAACCATAGATCCGATTGAAGCCCAAACATGGGTGAAGGAGATGGAGAAAGCATTCGTTATCGGCAGAGTGGTAGAAGAGCAAAAGACAGCTTTTGTAACGTACCTAATGAAGGGAGAAGCCAATTACTGGTGGAAGACTAACCAAGCAAGAGCGGGTACAGCCGTGGTGACTTGGACCAGATTTAAAGAGTTATTCTTTGAGAATTACTTTTCAACGAGTATGCAAGCTCGAATGGAAGTCAAGTTTCTAGAACTAAAGTAGGAAAATATGTCTGTTTCTGAATACGCTGCCAAATTCAACGAGTTGGCTAGATTTGCACCTCATCGGGTAGATATAGAGGCGAGAAAGGTGAGAAGATTTGAGAACGGACTGAAGCCGGGGATATTCAACAAGGTAGCAGTATTGCAGATCAATACGTTCGCGACTTTGATGGAGAAAGCATTAATTGCTGAAGGAGGGAGCGAAGCTGCATCTCGATTTCATCAGGAGAAGAAGAAAAAGACAAGCGATGGAGGAAACAGTGGTGGTAGTAATCCGAATAAGAGGAAATAGAGTGAGAATACCCAGTCGGGTAATAAAATAGAAGATAATAGGAAAGGAAGGGAGCCATGTTCGAATTGTGGGAAGAACCATGCTGGAGCTTGCCTGAAGAAGAAGGGAGTCTGCTATAACTGTGGGCAAGAGGGGCACATGTCGCCCAATTGCCCCAGTCCGAAGAAGATACAAGGTTATTTTGCGTGCGGATCAACTGATCATCTAGTTCGGAATTGTCCTAAGAGAAATATGGAGAAAGAAAGTGGCAACAAGGGACCCGGTGGCGGAACCTTGGCAATTCGAGGACCTGCACAGCCAGGAAGACCAATGGCTCGTACACTCAACATGACGGCACAGGATGCAGTGGCTACTCAAGAGGTGGCAGCAGGTAACGATTTCGCTTAATACTTAAATTACGCGAGTATTATGAGTTAGATATTTCTGTGAACTGTTTTCTTGTATAGATCCAAGTCACAGGTTAGAATTTAAAACACAAATTAATATTGTGTTGATAGAAATGAATTGATGATACAACTTTAAAAGATTATAGAGAATAAGAAAGCGGTGATTTCGAGGACGGAATCCTTTTAAGCAGGGGTGAATGTGATAACCCGGGATTTCGAATATTCAAAATTTTACGAATAAATTTTTTTTTTTATTAATATTAATATTGATTATCAATTTTGTGAAAAGTATCTGTGATACGAGCCTCGAGAAGGTCAATTTCTGTATTGGCTAATAAATTAAGAGTAGAGTTGTGCCTAACGAAGAATAGAAACCCTAACCCTAGTTACGGGTATGGATTCGATAGAAAATATAATTAAAATCATTATATTAATATGTATGTGTTTTTACCGTATAGAATTTTTGCTCAATGATTGATCAAATAAGGGTTATAATTAATAAACCCTAATAAGGGATTAGAAACCTTAATCTCAAGATTAGAAACCATAGCACGCAGCTAGAAACCCTAATTGTACGCCGAGAAAACCTAATTTTAAAATCTGAGAATCTTAAACCCTAATTAGCAAACCCTAATCCTAATTAGCGAGCTTAATGTGTATAGTAAATGTTAATATAATTAGGAAACCCTAATTATACTTTAGAAATATTAATTTCTATTTAAAACCCTAATTTTATTTTAGAAATCTTAATTTTTCTTTTTAGAAACTCTAATTAGAAAATTCTAGAATTTGGGGTTTGTAAAACCTAATGGTTAGAACCTTAAGGTAAACCCTAAGGGTTTGAGCAATTGCCCATAATGCCATTAAAATTATTTTCCAAATTACAAAATTACCCTTTTTACATTTTTAATGAGGTTACTTGTAAAAATTGCAAAACCTTTAGTTGTTGACCAACTCTCTTGACTTTGGGACATGAAAATCTCAGCAAAACAGCCTCCAATTGACAGCACATCAGATCTAGCAACATTATATCACATTATATATAGATTTAAAGAGAGAGAAAATGCATGTATTTAGCCATTTGATATACAACACTCCCACAACTCTCTCTCTCTCTCTTAGCATCCGAAATTTTTTAGGCAAATCAGTTCCATAAACACCCACTTGATCACCTAGATCAGATTTGGAGAGCAAGAATCAAAGATTGAATTAGAAAGGTATAAACCTAATTTTTATTTTTTGATCCAAGTTGCTAAGAAAGATTTTGTGTTTATGTGTTTAGATTAGTGTTATATAATGCTTTTAGTTGATCTATGTTGATCCATGATGGATTCATAGCATCAAATGGCTTTATAGAGATGTTTTTCAAAATCTGTCCAAGAACAAAATTTGTGGTCTGACAAGCTAATGTCAGTCACCACAGATCCTTGCTCGTCTAATATTTTTGTTGTTTTAAGTTTTGCTTTTGTAGCTTGGTATGTTGTCTTTAAGCTGCAAGTGGAATCAGTACCATTTGATGTCTGGATTTGTTGCTTTCGTATTGTTCCTTGTCATGTATACTATGAGTATGAACCAAGAAACCACTTAAGATATTACCAGAACACGATATTAATCGAGCCCCAAAATAGCCCCTCGAAGCTGCTGGGTTTCTGGGTTACCCAGAAAACCCAGATTCGGTCTGACAGAAGGTTTGAGAGATCAGATCTTCGTGTTGTTTGGTTGTATGATCACGATGTAGATTGGATGTTGTAGTGTGTCATAAGAACTACAGGACCACATTTCAATCTAGCCCAAAACATTATTACACTGAGAATCAAGGGCGGTCAAACTTGACCCCTTGAGCATCGGCTGTCAGTGTTCTTGAGGCTCAAGAACACCAATAGCGACGCTTTGTGTCGCTAAATGTCTTTAGCGACGGTTTTATTATTTTCTATTTTCTGAATATTTCGGAAATTATTTAAAATTAGAAATAAATTATAAAAATTACTAAAAATAGTTTTAAAAATCATTTTAAATTCTGAAAAATAACTTTTAATTATTTGGGACATTTTTATTTAATAATTATAATTATTTGAATAAAAATGATATTTAATTTATTTAATTAGTATATTAAATAAATTAGAGAAAAATAATTTAATATTATGAAAAATTATTTTAAATAAGAATAATGTATTTAAAAATATTTTGAGTTATAAAATATAACTTTTAATATTTTTGGAGAATTCTCATTAATAAATTAATATTAATCTTATTAGATTTATTTAATTATTATATTAAATAAATGAATTAAAAATAATTTTATTGATTTAAAAATCATTTAAAAATGAGAAAAATATTTTAAAAATATTTTAAGTTATAATTAATGACTTTTAATATTTTGATAATAATTACATTAATATTTAAATATTAATGGTGATGATTTAAAAATGATTTTAATTACTTTAAAAATCATTTATGTAGAATATTG